>CM061229.1:1725071-1764138 GCA_030844895.1 Ambrosia x helenae
CTTCGAACTCCCTTGTACTAATCTTCGGAAGCTTCCTGACTTCCGAAGGTGAAATGTTCTTACATCAGATGGGGTGACGTGGCTCGTCCTACTAAGTGTTGCGGCTTAGGGTCATTCAGTCGTAGCTTGTTACAAGCCGCGGTATAAATCTTTATACCTCTTCACATCATAGGCTGCAGAGCCGGTCCCAAGGATTTAAGTGCCTCGGCCGAGTCGGAAAAAAGGCCTTTAGGCACTAAACAAAATATATGAAAGAATTTTTTTTTAAACGACCGTTATAGCAATAAACATAGCAAAAATATAATATTAGAATGAAATACCGTAATATATATTCGATGATTCATGATTTTTAAACTCTCGACACCAAAATAATAATTAAAGTAATGAAGTAATAAAATAACTTATGCATAAAGAAACTATTGAATAGAAAACCAAAACAAAATTTTGAAACTTAATCCGATAAACTTGTTAGATAGTCAACATGTAAAATATATCATAAACTTATTTTCATTTTTCTTTAAATATTATTTACACACTTATTTTTTTTTGAACGGCAAGTGGTGTAACCGGTGGAGCTCCAGCTAACACCCTGGGTCAGCTTGTACTAATTACCCATTTCACCTAGATTGGGGATCTCCCCAGGTGGAACCCCACATGTGGTAAATATGGCTTCGACAGGAATTAAACCTCAACCTCCACATGACCTCCACTCTAGCTCCCCCAATTATTTATACACTTATGATTGAGAATTATATAATTATTTTCAAAATTTATAATTGGCTTTCAACCATTCATTGCTTGGCTAAAACGAAATGGAAAATAGTGAAAATCAAACATAATATAATTAATGTTCGTTAAGAGGTTTAGGTTGTTTAACACACTTGACTTTAAAGTTCACATTAACCTATAACATATATTTTATTACTTTTTAATCTTCTTCTCTTTTGTATTTGTATCTCTGTAAGTCACTTCGTTACTTGCTACCAACATAGTTGGTCGTGAAAAAAATTCCGTCATGTTATTTTCATTATGGCCTCCTCACCATGATTGTTCTAGGCATGATAATTTTCTTTTTAAATTTTAAACATATATATAACAAAATATATAAAAAAAAATTGGCCCCTCAAAACAACGTGCCTTGACGGGGGTGCGGCTCGCCCACCCCAGGGCCGGCACTGATAGGCTGAACCATATAGGAGGTTTGGAGTATGTTAATCATTTAATTAAGTGGCTAATTTTTTTTATCAACAGGGTATTAAACGGCTCCCACTATTTGCACAAGCCAAATTTTTATCTACACAACCCTCTACGGGCCGTATAGGGCTTTACGGCCCGTATACAACATTTTTGAGCTCTCTACGGGCCGTATAGGCCTTTACGGGCCGTAGGCAATCATCACAATGATTGAATGATTGTCAATCATTGGTAATGATTGCCTACGGGCCGTAGAGGCCTCTACGGCCCGTATAAGGCTCAAAACTTATTTTAGGAGAATGCAGGGAAGGATAAGTTTGATTTGTGTGACATACGGCCCGTATAGGCCTTTACGGGCCGTAGAAGACTAAAACTACTTAACAGTAGCTGCACAAGGTTCGATCTTGCGGACATTATCACACAAACACACAAGTCGTCTCGATATAAACCATAAACCAATATAAACACAAAGTCGTCTCGATATAAACGATAAACCAATATAAACACAAACGTTTATATAACCAAACGATAAAACTAAAAGTTAAAACATTCAAACAAGCGTAGCAAAATAAAAATTGTTTCGTACGAACATTTCATCAGAAAATCACATATCAAAATAACTGTCATCAGGCGTCGGCTGCGTCTGCGGCTGCGAGGTCCTGGGCTGCTGCGAGGAGGTACCGGACTCATGCTGGGTGTACATATCCGGTGGGGGACGAGTCGGCATGCCCATGTGGCGGTACATATCCTGCTGGCCAGCAATCAGCCAGCGCATCGCATCATCCTGCCGACCACGCCACGCACGCATCTCTACCTCCTGCTGCTGACGCCAGATGTCCTGCTGCACACGCCAGATGTCCTGCTGCTGACGCCACACACGCATCTCGGCAGCCTCCTTGGCAGCCGCACGTACGTCCGCCCTAACATCAGGAGGCAACCTGAGAGAGTGATAAACGCGCGCCGGTATCTGCACGTCCTCAGGCTGCTGCTCAGGCATCTCGACGTCCCTCAGACCGCCCCCCTGCTCCTCAGCAACGTACCGTAACCCGACCTCCACAGCACCACCTGCAATGGATAACAATAAATAATTAATAAATAATAATAATAATCTAGGATTTTATAAAAAAAATTGGACAGAGTTTCCCCTGTTTTCGTGCAAACCAGACAACACAAGTTGTCTACAAGTTTCCCAAGTAACAATAATAATAATAATAATAATAATAATAATAATAATAATAATAATAATAATAATAATAAAAATAATAATAATACCGTCAAGGCCCTGATGCACCAACGGCTCATGCACAAACGGCTCCTTATCCGGACCAATCAGGTAGTAGTAGACGGGCTCATCATCCGTCGCCGGGACCTTCATCGTACAACCCATAGCATTCATCGTTGATTGGCTTAGTATGCTGAAACAAATAACATAATAATAATAATAATAATAATAATAATAATAATAATAATAATAATAATAATAATAATAACAACATTAATAACCGAAATACCTGGCCGGGAGTGACGGGTACCTATTTCGGTTAACATAACCGAAATACTTCTCGGCGTCGCAGCGCTCGGCAATCTTGCTGATGAGCCCCCCGCATGCGATGCCTCCCTTCAACGGCTTATGGGGGAAGGCGGCAAAGTACTCGGCCATGACCCGATGCAAGGCAATCGGCCTGCCAGTGAGTATGCAATACAGGTACATCAGGTCCGTCTTCGTCACCCGCTCGTTACTATTCTCCCGTGCCGTTAGGGAATAAGTAATGCAACGGTGAATGTAACGAATGACGGGGTGACGAATGTTAGATGCCCTGTCTGTCCTCTCCCTGCACAGCATAATAATAGTAATAATAATTAGAACAAAGATATTAAAAAATAATAATAATGATGATGATAATAATAAATAATAATAATAATAATACTTCTGGCCAGGGTTCCCGAACACTGGACCGCCAATGGTGGGCCACCACGCGTAGATATCGTCATCAGCGACAGTAGTCACACCCCTAGTGTAGACATCCTGAACATTAACATTAACATTAACATTTCGAATAAGAACAAAAACAAAAATAATAAGAATAAAAAATAAATAGTATTAATACCTCTGTAAGGTCGTCGGGAGTGTACCACCCGAGGTGTGTAGCCCACTCATCTACAGAATAACCATACTCCTTGCCGAGTATGGAAAACTCGATATCCTTCGGTGGGCGGTCGCTGCTGGGCGGTAGGCGGATCGATGCTCCGGCGCCCGACGATCCGGCGCCCGACGATCTGGCGGTGGGCTGTGTGCGGCTCGAGGCTCCGGCGCCCGACGATCCGGCGCCGGACGATCCGGCGGTGGGCGGCCGATACCGAAAGGTGGATATGAACTCTATCACCAACGGCCGATGGGACGGCGCCTGAAAGTCCTCAAAAAACCTGTCGAGTGGACTCCCTTCCGGGATCCACCCTCGGGCAATCTCCTCAGCACCCCCCCTAGTGGCCCGAAGCGCGTCCCAAGAAATCCCACGCGCCTTTGAAATCTTCTTCTTCTTCAACCTCTCGAATCTGGGAGTCGGGTAATCGAATCGCCGAAACCGACAAGGCTCATAGCCTGACAAGTCACCCCCTGCCGTGGCAGCCCCCTCCTGGACCACGGGCTCATCCTCCTGCTGCTCATCCTCCTCCTCGTTCACGTAATCCTCGTCCATATAACCTGCCATAACTGCAAAATCAAAGAATTTATAGTTAGTTAGGGCGTTTCTATAATTAAGGGGTTTCAAAAGAAACGCCAAAACTATATAGTTTTGGCGTTTCAAAAGAATCGCCAAAACTAATATAGTTTTGGCGTTTCAAAAGAATCGCCAAAACTATATAGTTTATGGCGATTCAAAAGAAACGCCAAAACTATATAGTTTTGGCGTTTCAAAAGAAACGCCAAAACTAATATAGTTTTGGCGTTTCAAAAGAATCGCCAAAACTAATATAGTTTTGGCGTTTCAAAAGAATCGCCAAAACTATATAGTTTTTGGCGTTTCAAAAGAATCGCCAAAACTATATAGTTTTGGCGTTTCAAAAGAAACGCCAAAACTAATATAGTTTTGGCGTTTCAAAAGAATCGCCAAAACTAATATAGTTTTGGCGTTTCAAAAGAATCGCCAAAACTATATAGTTTTTGGCGTTTCAAAAGAATCGCCAAAACTAATATAGTTTTTGGCGATTCAAAAGAATCGCCAAAACTATATAGTTTTTGGCGATTCAAAAGAATCGCCAAAACTATATAGTTTTTGGCGATTCAAAAGAATCGCCAAAACTATATCAAACCATTATCTACAACCATCAACAATAATCAACAATTATCTAAACCCTAAAAAAAAAATTGAAAAAAAAAACTGAAAAAAAAAAAAAAAAAAACTGAAAAAAAATTATCAACAATAATCAACAATAATAACAATTATGAACAATTCTATAGGATATTCTACAATTATCTAAAAAAAAAAAAAAAAAAAAAACTGAAAAAAAATGAAAAAAAAAAACTAAAATCAACAATTTTCTAAACCCTAAACAATAATCTACAACTATTAACTAATTTAAACATAAAAACTAATTAAAATTAACTTTAAAAAAAAAATACCTTTTTCGAAATGTGGATGGATTCGGGTTGAAAGGAGGGTTTTCGTGGTCGGATTCGGGTGGTGGTGGTGTTTGCAGTGGTGGAGAAGGAAGTGGTGGTGGTGGATTAGGGTGGTGGTGGTGGATTAGGGTGGTGGTGGTGGTTTTGAAGAAAGGGGCGGCGAAGGGGTTAGGGTTGGGTTATTTTTTTTGATTGTGGCTTATGTTTCTGTTCGTCTGCTGTGAAACTGATATAGTAACTTCAATACGGCCCGTATAGGGCTTTACGGGCCGTAGATGGGCATTAAAACTTCAATACGGCCCGTATAGGTCTTTACGGGCCGTAGATAATTATAAAAAATCAAAACGGTTTGGGACGAGGATCGAGCTTTGGCATATTATCTCACACACATACACAACACCTTATACACACACATACAAACCATCTGGGCTACCAGTTCGCTGGAATAATATTCAAAAAATTTATATATAACATAAGACTGAAAACCCAAATTTTTTTAAAAAAAATCTTTGTCTACGGCCCGTAGAGACCAATACGGGTCGTAGACTCATATTTTTTTTAAAAAACTACTGATTATATTTATAGAGGAAAGATCCGGTACAAATAGCTTTTTTGGTAAGAACTGTGAGAATCAAAGGAGGGTATTTTTTTTAATTTTTTTTTTCAAATTTTTTTTCCCCATATTGTTAAACATGTATTATAGTATTGAAAACTAAAAAAAAAAAAAAAAAAAAAAAATTTGGTGTAGAGTAATTACGTGTAGAGTAATTACATAATTACTCTAGTGTAAACTAATGTATTTACCTTAATGACGTAATTACACTAAAAAAAAATTTTTTTTTAATTTTTTTTTGTATTATTCATCTAGAAAGAATGTTTAAGCATATGGGAAAAAAAAATTCTAAAAAAAAAAATAAATTTTTTTTACCCCCTTTGATTCTCACAGTTCTTACAAAAAAACTATATGTATTTGATCTTTACTCTATATTTATAAACTTTACAAAGTTTTTAAAAACCAAAAAATCCTCGTCTACGGCCCGTAGAGACCAATACGGCCCGTAGACAAAAAATTTTTAAAAAAAAATCCTCTACGAGCCATAGATGGTCTCTACGACCATGAACCAGAGTTCTCTACGGCCCGTAAAGATCTCTACGGCCCGTAGAGACACAATTTTTTTTTAAAAAAATTCTGATTTATATATATAAACTTCAAAAATTGTTTGAAAAAAAAAAAACTCTCTACGGGCCGTATGGACCTCTACGGCCCGTAGACTAGTTCCTTCTACGAGCCATAGAGGGTCTTCTACGACCATCTTCCAGAAGCCTTACGGGCCGTATAGGTCTATACGGCCCGTAGCTGTATCAGCAATACGGCCCATATAGCCCTATACGGTCCAGTAGATTTTTTGGTTTTTTTTGTATTTTGTTGTTTTAATTATGTTTTATAAGTTTTTTTATAAAAAAAACGTTTTGATTTCTTATTGTATAGGTAAAATAATAAAAACAAAAAAAAAAATCTACATAATAAATCATTATACATTATAGAAACAAAGTTACACCGGATCATCAGAATCAGAAGAATCAGAACTACTAGGACTACGAGTAAGGTCACAATACTGTGGAGGTCTTTGAGATAGCGTACGTCCCGCCTCTATACGATCCCCGTATAGCGCCAACCATGGGTTGCGTTCTACATCTACCCACGTCGACCATGCTCCACTCGGATATGGCATTGGAGCGCCGTCTGCTAGCTTAAGCATGATGTAGTGGTTGCCGTTCACGAAGGCTATCGATATGATACGATGTTGTGGTACGCTATCAGGATGAGTAAACAAAGGGAAGACAGTGCACGCTCCATCAGCGGAGAAGAGTTGAACAACCACACCAAATACCTGAGCAATCAGTAATGCAGTCGCAGGCACTTCCATCCATTTTGAATAGGGTGCGTTCCCCGTTCCCCTCCAATCTAATGTCGAGTATATGTGGGCGAACCCGTTATCTCTCGTAGAAGAACTTGGCGCATCATCTCTTGTAGAAATAGTGTTGAAAACCCTTTCCCAATCTTGCTGGCTGTCCCCCATCATCTCTTGTAGAAGAACTTGGCGCATCCATTCCCAGTCTCCCTCCAGCAAATCTAAAGCCACACATGCAGCTCGGAATCCACAGTTACCGTCCGGCTGAACATCTTGAATGTGCGTGACAAACTGTCGGAAAAGGGGATGAATCGCGTGCTTAAATTCTCGACACGCAAATCTATACCTGTCACCGCCAAATATTGGGAAATCATGATTAGGGAAAATCTATACAAACAGTGGAAAATCATGTATGTATGTATGAATAGTTATTAATGTACCTGTTCCCTACTAAGAGTGGAAAATCTCTATCACACACTTTCATTTTATCTTTACCCGGATCTGATGGCCTACGTCTTCTAGCAGGCTCGTCCTCCTACAATGGATAATAATAAATAAATAATTAAATAATAATAATAATAATAATAATAACAATAAATAAATAATTAAATAAATAATCAAAGATTTTATAAAAAAATTGGGCAGAGTTTCCCCTGTTTTCGTTCAAACCAGACAACACAAGTTGTCTACAAGTTTCCCAAATAATAATAATAATAATAATAATAATAATAATAATAATAATAATAATAATAATAATAATAATAATAATACTAACCTTTTCTTTCGCATCCTCCTCCTGTTTTTTTTTCTGTGATTTTTTAGTTGGGCGCCCGCGAGTATTCTTTTGTTTCTCAGGAGGTTGAGTGTCAGTCATACTTGGATTTACCACCGACTTTATTTTTGACAACATATTTCTTTGAACCCGTGGTGGTTGAGACTGTATTGCTTTTTTGACTATTTCCCACTCACTCGCAAGGTCACGTTCCCCCACTACTACTTCCGGTTCGTAATTCAGTCGTCTCCAGAAGACGTCTACTTCAGACAACTGTATTTTTATTCCTGTATTTTATAATAATAATAATAATATTAATAATAATAATTATAATAATAATTAATATATAATAATAATTAATAAAGTAATGGTATTACCTGTTTTTATATACGAATCTAATCGACATGCACACGGCAACCCAGAACTCGTGAAAAGCTGGTGACCACAAGTATTTTTTTGTTTCCTCAAATTCTGTATATAATTTATCTCACTTAACAACTTTTCGATCGCTGCATGGGAAACTTTACCGAGTAGGTCCTCAAAAATCGGTATGTCATGGTGCACCTTTTTCACCGACAGACTCTCTTCAAACGAGTGGTTTATTGCCCTCTCTTGTGACGTTACCACATCGTCTACAATCATCACAAGTTTGTGGAGCGAGTTGTTAGGCCCCTTAATGTGCATCTTAAACCTGGAATGCTGGCTCTCAACTCTGTTGGTCGTATACTGACCAAAGTTGTAGTTTGTGTCTGTCCATGCAGAAACAAACCGTTCTTTGTAGTCACGTAGCCAGACCCGGTCTACATAATCAAAAACATCTGTAAAAAATAGAACAAAGTTATTTGTTAATGTGTGTATGCGTTTTAAACTAAATTAATACGGTGAATGTACCATCTCGTTCGTCCTGACATAGTCGTTTGTAGAATCGGTCTAACCAGTGTCGGTACCATTCTGGAGATGAAGATCTACATAGTCGCTTAAAAGATTTCACAAATATTTTCCAATCTTTATCTCCAAAGGCTTGTCTGCAGTGCTTCAATATATTTTTGTGAATGTGATACCTGAATGCATAATAAAACTCGTAATAATAATAATAATAATAATAATAATAATAATAATAATAATAATAATAATAATAATAATAATAATAATAATAATAATTACCTGCATAACAACTTTGAAGCTGCTGGAAATACAATGTCGCATGCATTCATCAAGGCTTTCTCACAATCAGTTATTATAGCACGGGGCTCTGTACTATCTTCTAGCAAATCTTTAAGCCTTTGTAGCACCCACAGGTAGTTATCATTTTTTTCACGGGAGATAAATGCATGGGCGACACAAAACGACTTGGATGTTGATGTCATACCCACAACTTGAACAAACGGAAGTTTATGCTCGTTCGTTTTGTAGGTCGCATCAATCATCAGCACATGCGGGAACGCACGCCATAATCTGTGCGCGATGGGATGGACAAACAAAATATCCTCGATCGCTTTTGTAGAGGCATTCTTCCGGGTGAAGTAAATAAATTCTTTTTCCACCAATGTGGTTTCGAGTACCTGCATAGCAATAATAATAATAATTAAAAAATAATAATAAATTAGTAGTAGCAGTAATAATAATAATTAATAACAAGAGATAATAATACCTGCATTTGAGTCCTGCCCCCGTATAACAAATGCCTAACCTTGGTTATTGTGTTATGTATGTCTCTTAAAGTGCAGGGACTATCCGGGTTTTGTTTTCTAACGGCCGTATGTATGTCTACTGGCGTAACATTTTGAAAGTAAAGTGTATCCACCAATTTTAACTCGCCCGCACCCAGCCTCCTAGCATACGCGTGACCCTCGATGTGTTGGAAAGGTTTGTGATTATGTTTTTGGTTCACGACCTCCAAAATATAACCATCGTGGCCGGAGTGGTATTTCCCTTTTAGTTCAAACTTGCAATCACATTTTTTGCTCCCCGTCTTTCGAACCGTGGCTACACTACGATGTACGCCACTACGGTCACATCGTATCCATGCCGTCGTCACCCTCCTATTCGGCCCCCTGCCATCCGAAACAGTACGTCCGTATACGGTAATGTAACCATTTTCTTTTGCTCTTTGATAAACCCAATCTGCGAGGTCTTTAAGAGACCTGAATACCTGCAAAATTTATATACGACTTCAAATAGCAACTAATATATACGAGTTCAAATCTCACAAACCCTACGAGTTCAAAATCTCACAAACCCTACGAGTTCAAATAACAACTAATATATACGAGTTCAAAATCTCACAAACCCTACGAGTTCAAAATCTCACAAACCCTACGAGTTCAAATAACAACTAATAAATACTACTTCAAATCTCACAAACCCTACGAGTTCAAATAACAACTAATATATACGAGTTCAAATCTCACAAACCCTAAAACAAATTTAGGTACGGGACTAAATATACGAGTCTAAATGTGTACACGGGTCTAAATATCTCACAAACCCTAAATATACGAGTCTAAATATACACGGGTCTAAATTATAAACAAGTGCAAATACATAAACACACCTGATTCGTTTCGTACGAAACATCCGGGACAGGTTCCTCGCCACCGTTATCACCTCCGTCGTGCCCTGATGCACCAGCGTATTCGTACTGTGGTTGACTTGGCGGAGGCACGTAAAATGACTCCGGTTCTTCTACGTACTCCTGGTTCAAATCGGGCAGCAGGTTCAAATCGGGTAGTGCATTCCCGTCACCATAGCGAACAACGGAGCTAACCTCCTCCTCACCACGTTCCACCACGGCTCCGAAAAGGCCTTCCGAGACGTGACATAGGCTAAACGAATGCTCCCATTCATCCCAAACATTACCGTAGTGACCCGAAGACATCGTGGTAGCTTGAAATCGACCGGATTTTTGTGCACCGCGTGTTTAAATTTTTTTTCGTTAACTGAAGAAAGAAGACAAGGAAGAAGAATATATCTGGACCCTCTACGGCCCGTAGAGGCCTATACGGGCCGTATAGGGTTTAATGCTCCCAACAACCAGGTTTCCTACGGGCCGTATAGCCCTCTACGGCCCGTAGAGGGTTAGCTTTTTCAGAGACTTTTCAGACTGACACACTGAATGTCAGAGGCTTCATTCAATGACCTCGTACCTCGTACAGCCTACGGGCCGTAGAGACCTCTACGGCCCGTATAGGGTTTAAATGCACCCCACCAAACTCCCCTCTACGGGCCGTATAGGGCTTTACGGGCCGTAGAGGGTTGAGCATTTATTACGCTGACACCCTCTACGGCCCGTAGAGCCCTATACGGGCCGTAGAGGGCTGTGAAAATTAACTTTTTCTTCTTGTGTAAATAATATCCCCCTATTAAACTAAGTTTTCTTGTATTTTGACCGTCTAAATTTTCGGGTAGAGTAGTAAAAAAGTTCTAATATTGTGAACTAAAAGTCTAAAATAGTATATTATTGAAGAAAAATAATATTTTATTGGTTGAAAACTTTAGTTGCAAAAGAAGAAGAATAAACATTTGCAAGTTGTGAAAAGGATTCCATGTGCAAGACTGCATCAGCCAACAAGCAATTTCTCACCAAACCTCATTGAATAAATCAGACCCACTTTCATTTACCAATTACCAGCCCCGTTTAAAGACCATAATTATGCTACATTAACCTGCTCCCTCACTCTCCCTCCTCACCAAGAAAAACACACAGTTGAAAACAACAAAAAGACTAAAACAAATGGGGTGGCAATGGAAGGAAGAACACCTTGATCTGATCCTGGTGCCATTAGGATTCTTGTTCATGTGCATCTATCACCTTTTCCTTCTCTACAGATACCTCACACGTCCTGATCTCACGGCTATCGGCTATGAGAATCATAACAAGAAGGCTTGGGTCGAAAAAATGCTTCAGGTAAATAATCTTTAACCAAGTTTGTTTGTTATTTTGTGTATTGTAACAGGACGTACGGTGTTATACAAACACCACTCCAATGTTATCCAGACACTATTGATGTGTCATAGTCATACATATACAGAGTTACATAACTTATGCAAGAGGCCATATGGATCGTAAGTAAATCATACGACTCATATGATGTTGTGACCGACAAAGAAACGACTGATGAGCCACTTTTAGACTTAAATGGCATGTATAACCTTTTTTCACCCTTTCACACGGCCAGTATGATATGACAACCTAGTGTATAGTTTTAGGGGGTGGTGTATCCTTAATATCACTCATTTAATATTTTGGATTTTAACATGGCGGTGTTATACAAACACTACTGATATATTATCCAGACACCACTGACTTGTCATGCTAGCTGTATGACAGGGCGAAAATTGCTCACACGAACCATATGTAACTATGAGTCATATGACAACAAAAGACCCCTATGATATTGTGACCGGCAAAGAAATGACATATATCTGCCTATCACACAACCAGTGACGGAGCATGGAAAAAATTTCCATGGAGGCGAAAGTCACATGATCCTTAAAACGGAGGGGACGGACTGAGTACGTATAAATTTTTCAAACGAAAACGCGTAAATTTACGCTACTAAAAAAAAAAAAAAAACTGTGGTGCATGGCCAGGCACCTCCCTGACCCAACAAAGCTTTGTCACTGCATACAACCCGTATGATGTGATATAAAAACCGATGTACACTTTCTTTTGGGGTGGTGTTACCTTATAATATTGTGGATTGATAACCGGGTGTTCTTGAATTGATGCAGCTTGATAACAAAGATAGAGGATTTGCAGTATCAGTTCTTAGCGGCCATTTGTCAGCCTCAACTTCCCTGAGTTCAATCTCTCTAGTTCTATGTTCTCTAATCGGAGCTTTACTCGGAAACTCATCTAATTTCCTCACAAGCAGTTTCATCTTAGGGGACTCGAGTCGATCAACCAGCACCATCAAATACATATCCATCTTATCTTGCTTTTTACTAGCGTTTGCTTGTTTTGTACAAACCACAAGACACTATGTTCATGGGTGTTTCCTCATAAGCATGCCGACCGGTGATGTACCGGTAGAATGCATCCAAAAGGCGGTTTTAAGAGGCAGCAACTTCTGGGCACTTGGATTGCGAGCACTCTACTTTGCAACCACTTTGCTTCTATGGATATTTGGTCCGATTCCGATGTTTGTTGGGTCAGTAGCTACAGTGATGATCTTGTATTTCCTGGATATAAATAAGGATCCCATGATTCAGTATGGGCATAATAGGAATGGTAATGGTGGTCGATTTTTGAAGAAGATTGAGCAGGAATTTACTTCAGTGGCCGAAGCTTTTGAACACAATGGAAGGCAATAGACAATAGAGAAAAGTTATTTTTTTTGTTTTTTTAATGGCTTTTTAGATCTAAGGTTACCCTTCTTACTATATTTTAAAGCTAATTCTCATGTTCCTAGATCTGATTCCCTTTGGTAATAATTATGTGACTGGATAATGTACAAAAATAGTAATGTTAGATAACATAAGCATATTATACGAATGGCATACAAGTATGTTCAAGCAAGAATTGCCCGGGAAGAAGTTGGATAATGTACAAGAGTTCCCGGGATCGAAGAATTTGTTCAAGAGCAACTTGATGGATTAAAAAATGGTAACATTGAATTATTGATAGCCATCAATCACTTTTTGAAAAAAAGACATTGAAACAACTCATGACATTTCAATAGAAATCATTGGATCCATTATTGTATATATTAGTTTTATTGGCTGTTATGTTTGAACCCTAAAAATTACTTTCACCCATTCAAAGCGTTGTGATGTGGTTATTGCGTAATGCTCAGAATAGAGGGTATGGGGGGCGGCATAGAGGAGGCATCGATTTGCCGGGCCTAGCTACACCACCCCCAGGGGCGGCAAGAGTGGCATTTCGTTGCCGTTGGTGCCGGGGCTCTTTTTTGAGAGGGAATAGATTTAATTGTTTTTTAATAGATTTTTTTTATTATTTTAAATAATTTTGACCAATGAAGAGGTCCGTCATCATGGTGCACACCACCCCTTAGAGGCCCATCATCAAGATGCCTCTCCTCCCACTCCTACGTGGCGGCCCATCATGAAAATGCCACCCCTCTCCATCATCAAGATGCCTCCCCTAACCCCAATCCCATCAAAGGCTACACAAGTCAACATATGTACTTCAAAGCGCTATGGAGCGCAACGCTTTGACCACGTGAGGGTGGAAGGGGGGGGGGGATTAGACTAGGACGAGTTTTTATGAAATGTGAACAGGAAAAATACTATTTTATAATACATATATATTTTTTATATTTTAAATAAAATTTTATTTTATACGATTTTAACCCATTTAATTTAGTTTAGTTTGATTGTTCTCTAATAATTTGCGTTCGTGAATTTATATATAAAAAAAAACTGAATGTGAATGTGAATGTGACTTTGTTTATTTCTTCTCGATACTCTAATATAAGTGTTGTTGAAAACGTTCTTGTATTCAAAATGAAGTGTCTTTTTGGTATCGTTAGCTACAGTGAGTGCCGATGTAGTACAATTATGTGATGAGTGAAACAACACCGACATCAATACAAGTTGTTTTGGTCAAAAATTAACAATAATAAAATTAACTTTGTATTTCAAATTAGAAATATGAGGTAGTGTGCTAAAAGTACCTGTTAAGTTTAAAATCAGTTATATCTTGAGGATAGTTAAGTTTAGGATGCAAAAGACTAAATTTGACAACTATGTTCAGGATGACAAAGTAAATAATAGAAAACAGACAGCTGTATCCTTAGGATGCAACACTAACAGGAAAGTTTGAATATGCTAATAAAAATGGAACCAATCAACACAAGAACACTCGATATATGAGGAAAGCACTTGATCAATGTATATCACCGGCACAAAACCTTGAGAGGAGACTAATGCCTCTGCCTTTGTTATTATTATTAAGTAAAAAGGTAAAATGTTACGACTTTGAAAATGTGGTGAACGATCGACTAAGGTTACAAAGAGTGTTGTGTAAGTGTGTGTTAGTAGAAAAATAGTGAAAGAATATCAGAGAATGTGTCCTATGATCGTTCCTCACACCCCTATTTATAGTAAGAGATTACAACTTCCATCCCGAGATATCCGGGATATCATCAACTAAGTCCACTAGCCGTTTGAAAGTCTCCAACGTTCACACGAGTTCCAAACGGTCATCAACTGAGTCCCCGAGAATCCAGCAAGACTTGGTCAGGTATTGTACTCTTTTAAATATTACCTGCATTCGAATAAATTTAAGGTAAACTGTTAGCTCATCCTCAGAATGTACACAAGACAATGCACTGTTATATCCTGAACTCAGCATTATCTTTAGTATCCTGAAGATGCATAATAAGAAATTCAAGTAAAGATTATCCTTAGAATTTCACCACCAACACCAGTATAGGTACCATTACTATCGGAACCGTTGCTTGTATTCGTTTTTTATTGTTTATGGTCGACCTAAAACACATGTAATCGTGTAGGTATCCTTTTCGTATCATGACCTTACTTTTTTGGGTTTCTCTTTCGGTTGCACTATCAAGCGCAAGAATTGTAACAAACCAAATGGATACCAACCATGCCAATTCCCAACCTTTTGGTCGGTGTGAACAATTACCCATTTTTAAATTTCTGTTTCACCCCTAATAACTTGCGCTTGTTAACTTAAAAAAAAACTAACGGCAAATTTCTTGCTCCTTATGAGACTTGAACCAGTGGCGGACCTAGGAATTTTTTTCTGGGGTGCGGAATCTCTAAGCCCCTGGGTCGTTTATCCATTAGGTGGCCCTGGTCGGATCAGGTCGACTCGTATACCAAAAATAATAATACTAAAATTATATAATCAACAATAGGAAACCAAAAGCCTAAAGTAATTTAAATGTCATTATATATGCATAACAAAATTCTAAAATCTAAAGTTGTGGATACATATCGGCTAATCTTAGTAGTTCTGTAACATCAAACGAACCAAAATTATCACAAGGACTCAAGCTATTAATACAAACAAGTAACTCAGATGTTACCTCATTAAAACGGTTTCCAAATTATTAGATTTACATATCTAGAATCGAACTGAATAGTTAGATTCATTTGAATTATCTACACTAGACTATAGTCTCACTCTTTGTACTTGATCTTATCTACCTGGAATCTTATTAAACCTTATAAAAAAATAATTGACAATAAACTAAATGAAAGGACAAGTAAAATAAGCTAAAAAGAAAAGCTTATTAAGTTAACGTGACTTTGCCTGTCACCATACTTTTACATATTTTAACTTCTTACACTAAAAAAAACTCATCTTCTTTATATCAAATTAAGAGAGACCTGCAACCTTTCCACTAAGTCCTTGCTCGCCGGAAAAAGAAAACAGATAAAAATATATACACACCAACCTTTCTACCAAGTGTATGGATCACGGATTCAACTTCAAGGCTTATAAAGGGGGAGAGGAAGACTTGTTTCCTTTCTTTTCCTCGGTTTCAAAAATCCAAGAGGTGTGATTGAAAAATTGTATGGGGTGCGAACGGGATAAACGCATATATATAAACACTAATTTTTTTTAAGGTTGACGCCCGCGCCCTTTGAAGTGGGTGTGAGTCCGCCAATGACTTAAACCCAAGACCTCACACTTTAATCGTATTCAATATTTTGCCTTGCCACTAAACAAGGTGGTTTGGACTAATGTGATGCTTAGGAAACAACCTTAACCCGACTTTCAGCCGTTTCGATCTTGATATATCATCCTTCATGCAAAACTGTAAAATTTTCTTTGTATTTCGATTAGCAAAATGTCATGTCGATATTTGGTGTATTCATTATTTAATTAAAAAAAATTCTTGTTGAAATTATTTAATTAATATTTGATGAAGGTGTAAACACACCTCATCATCTTTTTGTTAGAAACAGAACATCTAGTTAATATTAGAAAGATATAACATCACTCTAATTAAACTCTATTTCAACTTTTTTATGACTGATTATTCATTTCATAACTTGTAAATTACGTTAAGATAGCAGATAAATAGGCAATAAGCTGCATTGTCATCCCTAATTATTTATTATTTAATTGATTAAAAAGTTAATTACATGCATGAATGATCCATGTGATATGTATATTTTACAAATTTAGCTATTCCTGTCAATAAATTATGGATTTGGTATGTCAATTTATGAAAATAAAGAGTCTCAAAAACATTCATACAACAACCTGCAATAACGTGACTATATGTTAACGAAACGTTACTTAGTTTTGTGCTACAAAATTATTTTTTGCTATCTTTTTTGTTTTCTCCCTTCAGCCAAACTCGTTAAATATTATTTTTAGATGAGGGTTCCCCGTTCCTGATCAAGAATATTTTTCCATCACATCATATGGTCCTACCTTAGATGCTATATGAACTTTGACCTACTTTAAATATGTCAAAATACAGTTACTTGTATAGTTGTACTTGTATAAACCCATTGTAACAATATCTCTTAGGTCTTAGCTGATAAATTTTGGTATTCAAAGTGTTTCAATATCAAGTGTCCTGATAAAATTACGCTAACTAAAACTTAAGGATGTTGCCGTACTTAGACACTGAAAATATTTATTTCTTCTTCATTCATACTCTATTTTTATAGAGCAATGATTTTAAGTCTTTTTAAGGGCAATCTAACATACTTTTAATATGTTTCTATTAACCATTATGTATGCACCTAGCAGGATTTAAATCTAACCTCTACTATACAATGAAGTCACATCATCATCACATCATGTTCCTTAGAAACACGAGTAATAAGCCTAATGAGGCCACAACTAAAAACATATCCTAACATACATTGTAGCTCAACCTTTCAGTTTATGTATATAAGATATTATAATACATATTAAGGGAACGGCCGGAATGTAATTTTACATATTTATGATACAATCTTTAAAACAAATTGTTGGCTTCTAAATCAGCTGTCACTCACTATTTTCAAAACACCGTAACTTTTTCTTACTGTTATATTTTTTTAATAAAAAATTTACACCACAAAAACGGACATTTCTCTACTTTAATTTGAGTATTTGTATTGTTCTACTTTTTTTTTTCCAGAGAATCAACAAGTTACACTATTATTGGTGTCTCTGTTAATCGCCTCATCGTGCAGACACCCTCTAAGTGTGTGCATTGAATAAAATTGGTTAACTTAGTATCCAAGGTTATAAATGTAGCCTTCAAAAGGAGTTGACATTTGCAAGTTGTGTATATGATTCCATTTAAATGAGTGCAACAGGCAATAGCCAACAATTGAAGTAATATAATATCAAAGCTAGCTAGTTTACAAAGTCAAACCCACCTTCCATAAATAGATCACAACCAGGAAAGAATTTAAACACAGTTGCGGACAACCAAATAAAGTAAAAAATAGAAAGATGGGGTGGACATGGAAGGAAGAACAGCTGGATTTAATACTGGTGCCATCAGGGCTCTGGATCATGTGCTCTTATCATCTCTTTCTTCTCTACAGATACCTCAAACACCCCCAACTAACATCAATCGGTTTCGAGAATAATAACAAGAACGGTTGGGTCCGAAAAATGCTTCTGGTATAACTTGAACCACTTATCTTTTTATTCACTAATAGAAAACTGTGTCGTTTCCATTTTCCAACGACAATATTCAAAGAGACAGTTTTATGACAAAAATGATTTCGTCGTAAAAACTGTAGTGGGAAACTTTTTCCAACAAATATTTCCTACACGTTTCTGACAAAAAACTTTTCAATCTTGTTTGTGGATTTTAATGATTATTTTTTTTTTTGATGCAGATTGATCCCAAAGATAGAGGGTTTGCTCTAGGTGTTCTTAATGGTCAACTATCAGCCTCAACTTCCCTGAGTTCAATTTGTTTATGTTGGCAAGAACTTATGATATCAAAATAATAATGAACAAACAATTAAAGGAAATCGGCACAGATTGCTAGTTTCTTATTATGGTAGAAGTGAAAGTGATACATCAACAAGCGACTCAATCAGACTTAAATAAGGAGCCTCTCATCCTGGAAAAGAGGATCTCCTGAAGACTCTCTAACAACTTAACAACTTACTGACTCAGCCTACAACGGCTCTTATTCGAATTCAAAATGTAACAACCAACGATACTAACTAGCCATGTGCCATGCATGCATACGTGTAGGATCATTTTTCAACACCCTCCCTTGATCCTAACTCGATTACTCCCATCTTGTCTCTGAAGAACCTGAACTTTGGAAATGCAAGTGCTTTAGTAAGTGCATCAGCTACTTGATCTTCTGTACTGCAATACTCCAACTCAACCTCCTTCTGTGCCACCATATCTCTGATAAAATGAAACTTGAGCTCAATATGTTTTGATCTTCCATCTACCACCGGATTCTTTGACAAGTCTATTGCAGACTTATTATCACACCAGATAACAGTAGCACTTTCTTGCTTTAACCCAATATCATTAAGGATCCTTCTCAGCCAAATGCCTTGACAAGCTGCTCCTGTAGCAGCAATATACTCCGCTTCTGTGCTGGATAGGGCCACTGTGTGCTGCTTCTTAGATGACCAAGCAATTATTCCACTCCCCAATGAGAACACATTTGCAGACACACTTTTCCTATCATCTAAGCAACTAGCCCAATCACTGTCACTGTACCCACATAGTTGAATTTCTTTTCCCCTTTCATACCAAATGCCATACTGAATTGTGCCTGAGATGTACCTTAAGAGTCTCTTGGCTGCACCAAACTGCAACTTGGTTGGCTTCTGCATAAACCTTGAGAGAACATTGACTGAGTAAGCTATGTCTGGCCTGGAGTTTGTTAGATACATCAACCCTCCAATCAAACTTCTGTAAACATTCTCATTTGTACTAGTACTGCCATCAACGATTTGAAACTTTTCATTAGAATTCATTGGGGTATCTTCAGCTTTGCACCCACTCATACCAAACTTCTTCAAAAGATCTGCAGCATACTTGGCTTGACATATGAATACCCCTTTAACATTCTGATGGACTTCTAGGCCAAGGAAGTATTTGAGATGTCCCAAATCTGACATCTCAAATTCTTTCATCATCCCTTCCTTGAACTTAGTTACCTGATGCATGCTAGAACTTGCATAGATAATGTCATCAACATACAAACAAACAATCAAAACATCACCTGTTTTATCCTTCTTCACATATAAAGTTGGCTCACTGTAGCTTCTTTTGAACTCATGACTCAATAAGTAGGAATCAATTCTAGCATACCATGCCCTTGGGGCCTGCTTCAGGCCATACAATGCCTTATACAACCTGTACACCTTATGCTCTTGGCCAGGAACTTCATATCCTTCTGGTTGTTGTACATAAGTCTCCTCTTCTAATCTTCCATTCAGAAATGCAGATTTTACATCAAGTTGGTGAATAATCCACCCCAACTGTGCCACAGCTGCAATTACAGTTCTGATTGTCTCAAACCTTGCCACTGGAGAGAAAGTTTCTTGATAGTCAACTCCTTTCTTCTGTGAATACCCCTTGGCCACCAGTCTTGCTTTGTACTTCATTATCTCACCACTTGGACCCAGCTTAGTCTTGTATAACCACTTGAGACCCACTGCTTTTCTTTTCTCTGGCAGTTCAACTAACTCCCATGTGTTGTTCTTGATTATGGCCTTCATTTCTTCATCCATAGCTTGTTTCCACTTCTTGTCAATCACTGCTTCTTCAAAGTAGATTGGATCAGACATGTTTAGGGCAAATTGACAGGCTGCAAATTCTTGTAAAGGCACTGTATCATCATAGATGTCACTCAGGGATCTGATCTTTGTAGGGGTATTATGATCACTTGCAGATGCTTCACTTTGTGATGACCCTCCCTGGCTTTGATCAGTATCACTTGCATTCTGCTGTTGAGAACTTGATCCCTGCTCACTTGTACTTGCTGCATGATGATTAATTGGTACTTGTTCATTTGAATTTCCTGCATTCACATGGTTAGAATAATCACCCTGCGTATCAAACAAGAAATCAATGAGATCAAATTCCCATAGATGCTTATTTTCAGGTGTCTTTGTTTGACTCCAGTCCCATTCTCCTTCTTCATCTGGTTTGGCATGCACCCTGGTGATTATTTGCTTAGTCACAGGGTTATAAAGCCTGTAGCCTTTTGTTGTTGGGTTAGAGTAACCAATCAAAATACATTTTTGAGCCTTTGGATCAACAAACTTCTTTCTGAACTGAGTGGGAGTCAGCCCATACACAATGCTTCCAAACACCCTCAAGTCATCTACTTCAGGCACTTCTCCTGACCACATGTGAAGAGGGGTCTTGTGTTCATTTGGCTTTGTTGGTGACACATTTGAGATGTGCACAGCCGTAGATACTGCTTCTGCCCAAAAATAAGCAGGCATGTGCTTTGTGTGCAGCATGCTTTGTGCCATCTCCACAATGGTTCTATTTTTCCTCTCACTTACACCATTTTGTTCTGGTGTAAATGGGGCAGTTAACTGCCTCTTGATTCCCTGCTGCTCACAGAAACTGTTAAACTCATTGGATGTGTACTCACCCCCCCTATCAGACCTTAAGACTTTAATTGGGTACCCACTTTGTTTTTCAACCAAAGCTTTAAAGATTTTAAACTTTGAAAAGACTTCAGATTTTCTTTCAATGAAATACACCCAGCACATTCTTGTAAAGTCATCAATAAACAACAAGAAATACTTACTTCCACCTAGGCTGGCCACCGGCATAGGACCACACACATCTGTGTGCACAACTTCTAATGGTTTTGTGGCTCTTCTTGTACTGCTGTGGAAGATCTGCTTATGCTGCTTTCCCATTTGACACCCCTCACACACACCCAAGTCTTTCATTGCTGGTAATCCTTGAACCATTTGCTTCCTGTATAGTTGTTGTAACCCTTGAGTGTTTAAGTGGCCATACCTGAGATGCCACAGTCTTGTTTCCTCATGCACCTTAGGCTTATTAGCTTTGACCTTTGTAGCATCCAATGGAAACATGTTATTAGGGGCTAGCTGGATCTTCATGAGTTCTGCAC
The DNA here is from genome assembly GCA_030844895.1 of Ambrosia x helenae. Taxonomy (NCBI): domain Eukaryota; kingdom Viridiplantae; phylum Streptophyta; class Magnoliopsida; order Asterales; family Asteraceae; genus Ambrosia; species Ambrosia x helenae. The sequence goes on from CM061229.1 coordinate 1,746,603, forward strand.
CAGATCTCTTATGAACTATTGAGCATGCACCATCATCAAACAAGAGTGCATACCCTCTTCTCATCAACTGTCCAACGCTCAGTAGGTTGTACTCTAACTCTGGTGCATAGTACACATCTTCAAGCAGTGCAAAGCTTCCATCTTGCATCTTAACCTTGACAGTTCCTCTTCCTTCTACTGAGATCTGCTTCTTGTTGCCCATCTTGACCAAGATCTTGAATCCTGTATTCAGGTTAGTAAACAGTTCCTTAAACCAGACATATGATTAGAGCTACCTGAATCAACAAACCACACATTATTGGATGTGATTTCTGATTCAGTGCTCATCAATGCATGTTGTGACACACATGCCATAAACAAATGAGGAGCATCTTCTTGTCCATCTTCCTCTTCATCCTGGTTTGCAGCCAGGTTTGCTTGTTGATCATCATTGTACCAGCAGTCTCGTTTGACATGACCATACCTGTTGCAATTATAACACTGAGGACCTCTTCTGTCATTAGGTCTGCCTCTGCCTTTTCCCCTTGTGTTCACTCTCCCACGACTTCTAATCACTTGATCATTTCCTTGTCTTCGATTTGGCTGGAAGACCTGCAGTGCTTGCTCTTCAGATCTGTCACCTATCTTGATTGCAGAATCACCAGATCTGCCATTTATTCTTTGCTCTTGTGATTGTAATATGCCCATCAGCTTTTCTGGGCTTAATCTGCTTAGATCATAAGCAACTTCGATTGAGGGAACAACAAAATCAAACCTGCTGGTGAGGCTTCTCAGGATCTTTTCAACAATCTTTTGATCAGTCACCTCTTCTCCATATGATCTCTTTTGCCCAACTATGGACATAACTCTTGAGAAGTATTCCCCTACATTCTCTCCATCTTTCATCCCCAGGTTCTCGAATTCTCTTCTCAATCCTTGCAACTTCACAGCTTGGACTTGTGAATCTCCCTGAAACTCCATTTTTAGGAGATCCCAGGCTTCTTGTGAAGTATCAGCAGATGCAATTCTTGAAAAGAGTTGATCATGGACACCTTGCTGGATGACTGCCATTGCACGTGCATCATTCTTCCTTTCCAGCCTGTTTGCTTCAACATTATCACCATGATCTGTCATCCCAAGGTCTACTATCTCCCACAGTTCTCTTGACCTCAAGATGGTTCTCATACGAACACTCCAGTGTTCATAACCATCACCCTTGAACACAGGAATAGGGTTTACAGGATTTTGATTTTGGGAAGTGGATGGGTCAGCCATGGATACCAAGCTCTGATACCACGTGTTGGCAAGAACTTATGATATCAAAATAATAATGAACAAACAATTAAAGGAAATCGGCACAGATTGCTAGTTTCTTATTATGGTAGAAGTGAAAGTGATACATCAACAAGCGACTCAATCAGACTTAAATAAGGAGCCTCTCATCCTGGAAAAGAGGATCTCCTGAAGACTCTCTAACAACTTAACAACTTACTGACTCAGCCTACAACGGCTCTTATTCGAATTCAAAATGTAACAACCAACGATACTAACTAGCCATGTGCCATGCATGCATACGTGTAGGATCATTTTTCAACAGTTTAATCCTATGTTCTCTTATTGGAGCTGTATTAGGTAATTCATCTGATAGCTTTCTTTCAGACAGATTTATCTTAGGGGACTCGAGTAAATCCACCAGTGCCATTAAATACATGATGATTCTATCTTGCTTTCTACTGGCCTTTGCTTGTTTTGTACAAACTACAAGACACTTTGTGCATGCTGGTTTCCTTATAAGCATGCCCACTGGTGATGTTCCAGTCGAGTGCATCCAAAAGTCAGTGATCCGAGGAAGCAATTTCTGGACAGTTGGATTGCGCGCGCTCTATTTTGCAACCACTTTGCTTCTATGGATATTTGGCCCGATTCCTATGTTTGTTGGCGCGGTGGCTACAGTGATGATCTTGCATTTCCTGGATATTAATAAGCAACCCATGATTGGGTATGGAACAAACAAGAGGAGCAATGGAAGTCAGTTTCTGAACAAGCAGGAAGTAAATTCTGTAGTTGGGGCTTTTGAACAAAATGGAAGGAATTAGAGATGATGAAAGTAAAATGAGCATCTCGTTATTATTTCAATCACTGTCTCTTATGTTACTCGAAGGCATCATTCATGTATCCAATTCCATTACTATTCAGTACATAATGTTCGATCGAATATGTTATAATATAAATCATAAATTTATGCAACTTGATAGAATAATTATACTAGCGTATGTATTCATATTTCAAGCAGGGCAATATGTAAATAAGTTAAGCAAACGTTAATAATGTAGAATGTATGTGTTGGCGATTATATTATATGCACCGTTGATTATACTTTAATGTATGCGTTGGTGATTATACTGCGTATTAATACATTTTTAGTGTACACAATTTGTATACAGTGTATATGCACTATCAGTAGAGTGTACTGCACATTCTTATTACATTGTATGTTGATATGAATACATACGCTACATGCGTTATTGATAATATTGTGTGGTGTGGGTGTGGGTGTGGGTGTTGCTGCATACACTACTCTCTTATTGTGTTCATCATGATGATGATATATATAGGTGTTACTTTTATTTTCTATGTATCTAAATATGTTATATGATGTTTGTCATTTTTATTGTTATCACTCAATTTAACTTCTGATAGATTTGTTTGTTTCATATAGAAAAAATATATTGATTAGGTTTCATGTTATATCTCTACCTTAGTTATAGATATGTTTTTTTAGGTTTTTTTGTATTTATTTTTATTATAAAATGTTGATATAACTAATACATTATAGAGAGATTGGCCAAAAACTATACTCACCCACATATCAATTATACATTCCACTCTCACGCCTATTACCACGTTTCAGGCCTAATTAAGCCCTTAGTGCCCCTTTGGAGCGGTGTTTGGTCCTTCTAAGACGATGTGTAGTGGAAGTAGGTTAAATATAACGCCATTGATTCTGATTGGTCCACGTGACAGCTGAGTTAGCATGGAGCGTTAAATTAAAATGGGGTGTAGTGGGAGGGAAAAAAAAGGGGGCGCTATTAAAAAAATAAACTTAAAACTTCTTCTTCATCACCACCACCGCCACCTTCTTTCTTCATCACCACCACCACCTTCTTCTTCATCATCATCACCACCACCACCTTCTTCTTCTTCATCATCACCACCACCTTTCACATTCTTCTTCATCACCACAACCACCACCTTCTTCTTCATCATCACCACCACCATTCACCCATCACCTCCGCCGCCGCCTTCATCACCACCACCACCACCTTCTTCATCATCACCACCACCATTCACCTTCTTCATCATCACCCACCACCTCCGCCGCCGCCTTCATCATCACCACCACCTCCACCTTCTTCTCACACACACGCACAAAGATTCACCATCAATTCTTCTTCATCATCTCACGTGGCACACATTGATTGGATGATAGATTTGTTGCTTGGCGTTATTAATATAACGCTTGACATGAATTTTGCACAATAACGCCCCGTAACGGTGTAGGGGACATAAATAAATGGTTAAGATGATCGGTGCCACCAAGACATTTATTTGAAAGATTAAAATGTTTGGAAGGGTAAATTAAAAAAAACCACCTTTTTTAGTTCCACCGAGTTTCTAAATGCTTATAACTTTTATTTCTTCATTATTTTATTATACTTTTAAACGTTTACCATGAAATCGAGTAAATTATTTGCTCTTAAGTACTGTTATATTTATTATAAAAAAAATGTTTTAAAAAATGTTGATACCTTGTGTGTATAACATGCGTAGTTATTAGCATTCATAATTACAAGCACATGTTGCGTAATTATAAACACAAGTTGCGTCATTATAAATTATAAAGGTGGTGTCATTTATAGATGTTACGTAATTAAATATGTTGCAAATTTGTCATATATTGTTGTGTGTAATAGATATATAAAAGTTGTGTCATATATTGTTGTGTGTATTAGATATATGTGTTGCGAATTTGTACATGGGTATTCAACTTTATACGTAATTAATTAAAATTTATGTGTAGTTATTGCGGATAACTATTAACCTATAGGCTATAGCCCAAGGACAAATGCCTTGTCCTATTGACTCTGTACGCCAGAATTGTCCATGCAATAAATCTTCTACATATCCCATTGATGATGGATACTTTGAATTAAAGGTTGTAAGTCTCTGTTACAAGATGATATAACAAAAAATTTATTGGTCTGGGTTTAACCGAAACTGGTTCTAGCAGGTCTCTTTACAAACCTATGAAGACATTTAGCTTGTCTAAAAGATATAGGCCAACTTCTTTTTTTTTTTTTTTGAATGGCCAACGAATCAATTTCCGAGCACTCTCGGGTACCCTTTTGGCGAATCAGGTACTCGAGAGTACCCGGGCCACCAATTGCCACCAATTCCCGGGAAAACCCGACCACTCACCCGCCCGAAGGCACGACAGTGAAATAATCGGTAAAACCGGTCGGGATCAGGACTCGAACCCAAGCCAATGGCCGGGTCATCCCTCATTTCCCCTTAATCAAGAAACCGTACATATATTAACATCTTAATCAAGAAACCGTACATATATTAACACTAGTTGGGTGTCAATGTGCATGGTTCGGTCAGTTCAATTATTATTTTCCATCAAAGAACAGAAGTCATCGGTTTTTCTATTTTATTAACGAAATTTAATATATTTTTTTCTATTTTATTAACCAAATTTAATATTTTTAACTCGTAAACACCACTAGCATAAAAGTGAAGTTTATTTTTGCAAGCATTTAGTTAGAATTTATATCTTAATAGAAATGAAAATATTATATGTTGTTAACCTTGAAAATCGAATAAGGTCGGAGAAGTTGGTACCTTGACGAAAAGAGAATGTAGTACTCATGTAATAGTCGTCAAATGAATATTATATAACCAAATGTTAAACATGGCTTGACATTAAAATGATTAATATGGATTCGACTAGATATATCACTATAATATTTAGATTATCATGTCAACATAGACTATTTTGCTATATTAATATATATGAAATTGAATCAATAACTCTATATTAATATATAATCAGTTTAAAATAAAGATAAAATTGAGTGTACGTCTTTTATGTTTACATTAAAGTGTATTGTACGTTTTTTATGTTTAAAAGTTTTAAGTACACGCAATGGTGAATCTTGAACTTTAAAATTTTCGTGGGACCCTAATTTTTTTTCCTACACCTAAGTTTCGGGTCAAGAAAAACGATAAAAACTCTAAAGTCAATCATTTAGAATTTCAAATGAACGGTTTTACATATAAAAACAATTTTTAAACAAATAAGACAGCATGCGTTAGAAAGGATTAGTACATGAAAAATAATAACAACTCAATCTTGCGACCTTTAAGATCTTTAAACTCATCAATTTGGTTATTTACTGATATGTATATTAGGTTAATTACAACTAACAATCTCATATCTAAATAAAGGTTCAGATTTCAAATAAACAAATTAACATAAAATTGAAAACATGAAAATATCACATCTAACAAAATCAATACTCTAGTCAGGCCGAACCATGTGTGGCATGTTACTAGTGGACTCTCTTAACTAATCAAATTTCTTAATAGCTCAGCACTTATTGTGCAGAGGTTGACAAACAGCTCCTTCAAGTATTATAACTTTTAGGTTTCTCCCCTTTTAGTATTAATAACAATACAATACCCTATGTTTAGTTTGAATTTTAATAGTCTCTATACTTCATATTTTAATTTTAATAAACCATATACTTTATAAATTTATTCAACTATACCAATAATAATAATAATAATAATAATAATAATAATAATAATAATAATAATAATAATTCTTATTACTAACCCGCTTAAGGAATGTTCTTTACCGTTTCATCTTAGATATTATTTTCAATGTTTACATTTCTGTCTATTTTTTGTAAGTTAACGCATGTACGATAAGTTTAAGGTTTTAAGCGGTCTTGTAGCAACGTGCATCTACTAAATACTAGTTTGTGTATATATTTATCATGGCACCCCAATTTTTTTTCTTACGCCCGAGTTTCAGGTCTAGAAAAGATAATAAAAACTCTAAAGTCAATCATTTAAAATTTCAAATGACTGGTTCTACATATAAAACAATTTTTAAACAAACAAAGACAATATGTGTTAGAAAGGATTAGCACATGAAAAAGAATAACAAATCAGCCTGATGACTTTTAAGATCTTTAAACTCATCAATTACGGATGGCGATGATTTTTTGCTTTTCCATGCTAATTAACCGGATGTGCATATCAGTAAATAACAAAATTAATATTCTAACATTTAACAAGTAACAATCTCACAACTAAATAAAGCTTAAAATTCAAAGAAACATGCATTTAAACTGAAAACATGGAAATATCACATATAATAAAATCAATACTCTAGTCAAGTTGAACCAAGTCTGGCCTCTTACTGGTGGACTCTCTTACCTTATCAGATCCTCTAATGGGTCAATACTTACTAATGAAGAGGTTGCTATACAGCCCTTTCGAGTGTTAGAACTTTTAATTTTCTTGTTGTTACTACTACAACTATTATTACTAACCCGTTTAAATAATGTGTGTTACCATTTCAACTTAGATATTCTTTTTTATGTTTACATTTCAGTCTAATGTTTGTAAATTAATGCGCGTACGAAAGGTTTACGGTTTTAAGTGGCCTCGTAGCAACATGTGTATACTAAATACTACTACTTTGTGTTTGTATATATCAATTTATATGTATTTATTAAGTACACACCTCTTTGAAAAAGAATAAAATGTAATAAACATTTAATCAGTAACAAAATATAATGATCGAGTTTAGACATCTAAACTTACATAAAAAAATAAATTAAAAATACGAATTTCATTTAGGCCTCATTTTGTGGTCACAAGTTTGAATCTGAGTCACACGGGGGTTTTAACTTGTGTTACTCCAAGGGGTTTCAACTATTGTGGTGGTATAACTGATATCAAGTGGTATCAGGGGTTATGATTTCTTCAAAAACACGTTTTGGTCCGTTAAGCAGGTGTTATGCCTTCCATGAAGAAACCCTGTAGGTTTTTAAACCGAGGTCGATCTCACAAGCCAACCTACAACCACTTAGTCATTCTAAAAAAAATTCTTAGTAATATATATATATATATATATATATATGGTTAGGATATTTAGAAACCCACTTGAGTTGTGGAAACTCAAGAAACCCAATTGTGACCATTGATCTATACACATCAATGGCTGAGATGTAATCTATAATTTGATAATAATAAACTTGTTGTGCTTTTTAGTTACTTGTATGTTTCAGGGGCATTATTGTCCATGAGGCAAAAAAAGAGTGTTTCAGTCAACATATCTCTCTCTCTCTCTCTCTCTCTCCTGACACATTTGACTCTCTCTCATATGATACATTTTACTCTCTCATTTCTCTATTCTCTCCTCTCTTTTCTATCTCTTTTTATAATAATAAATTTGACATCTTTTTATTTAATCTTTCATAAATTTGACATCTTTTTAAATTTCAATGGTGAACCGGTTACGAAACTGGTGGTCAATATGGAATTACTATTATAGTTACATACGTACGTAGCAAAACTAACAGTATGTACCCAGAAAATCTGATAGATGTTACATATGTAACTAATGATGTTAGATAATCAAATAACGATTGTTACATATGTAGATATCTTATGAATTGATTAAAATGGTTGACTAGTTAAAGGTGCTTAGGTAACTATTTAAACAGTTAAGAATGTAACCGACACATGTTCTATTTGTAACAATGAATGTAACCGACACTTATTGTAATTTAATACAAACTACAAAATCAAGTTTTATAAGAATAAAGTACTTAAACCAATTAAGATTGTAACCCACTAGATCTGGACAAACAACAACAAGAACACAAAAGAGATTTGGAAACAACAAGAACACAAAAGAGATTTGGAACACTACTAAAGAACACATTGGTTTTCTTTTTTTAAAATAAAAAAAAATTAGTGAAGAAGGATCCGATGCTCTAAATCATCTTCAAGAATATGTTCCCAAGACACTTGATAATTACAATCTTTGACCCAAAAAACTATAATAAATACATAAAATTGTCGGTAGACAAGCTATAGCATCTTCCCAAGACACTTGATAATTATACCTTTAAGTTCCCTTTTCAAATCATCTTCAACAATCTGTTCAAAAAAGAAATCCTGCATAACAATAAAACTCCCATCTTCAATCTCCATAGTTTCAAACCAACTTCTTCATCTACACTATCAGATCTACTGAAAAGGACACGAGCAGCTACAGTTTTATCGTTTAATAAAAGGCAGAGCTTCATCCACGAGCAGCTACATACACCTTGTCATCACTGCTGAAATCACCCACAACCACCATCTTCAAACCGTCCACATTTAGTAACATAATCTGGATTCAAAGACAACCATTTACAGTTAAATAACTTACCTGGATCCACAACCCATAACCACCATCTTTACACCACTAGATCATCCGTTCACCAATTCAGATCTGGAACAGGGAGACGATGGTTTAGGCAGAGCAAGGGTGGTCCAGCGGTAAGAATCGAAGAGATGGGGAAGCCATGGTAGGGGAAGAAGTGGCGGTTGTTAAATGAAGAAGAAGTGGGTTTGTTAAAGGAAGAAGAAGGGTTATGATTGAGGTGTAAAGGGTGTGTGACTGATAAGGCTTCCATAGATTCCCTGCTGTAAAACTAAAAAACTATAAGAAGTTATGAACCAATTCAAAACGGTCATTTGAGAGAGAGAGGGGGGGGGGGGGGAAAGAGAGAGAGAGAGAGAGAGAGATGAAATTGAAGATATGATGAGCGATGAGAATATAACTTTGTAATAAGAGAGGGGGGAAGGGTCAGATTTGTTGCAGAGGAGAGATGGAATTAAATGACTTAATTGCCCTTTTGTTTCTTTCAATTTTATAAGATGTGGCTCAATGGGGATCATACAATGGGTTTCTAGAGTTTCTCCAACTCAAGTGGGTTTCTCCTAGATACTTACATATATATATATATATATATATATATATATATATATATATATATATATATATATATACTAGTAGGAAACCCGCGCGATGCGGCGGTGGTAACAATTTATAACGTAGTAGTTGTTTTTCGTTAGCATATCAATCCACTCATAATATAATGTATCGGTATAGTCTATCTATGTCATAAACCTTGCACTTGATATATGGTAGTGAAACGATATTTAAATGCGATGTGATGGTTATGCGATGATTAGATGCGATGATTAGGGGGTCGGAGATCTGGTACTTACTCTGGATTGTCCTTTTTCCCTTTATAATGTAATGGTTAATTAACGGCATTTAAAAGTGTCAAACGCAAACCCTACGCTAAATGATATATACAAATTTCTAAAACTGATCGGTGCAAGAATAGTGCCCGGTGCCACCTCAGCAAAAGGTGGATCAATAGCCCCCCCCCCCCCTGTTTCCTCGGCGCCATTAGGGGGCGCCATTGATAGTCCGTGGTTGCAATGGCGAGGAGAAAGAGTTGGGGCCGAAAGATTCTTTGTTGGTTTTCATTTTTTGTTGTTGGTGGTGAATGGTGGGGTGGTGGACCGACGGTGGTGGTGACGGTTACGGATGGTGGTGATGGTTAACGGACGATGGTTGTGATTGTTGAGGTAGTGGTGATGATGGTTGACGTGGGTGGTGGCGGGTGATGGTTGTGGTAGGGGTGATGATGGTATAGTTTGGGGAAGTGAAGAGGATGATGATGGTGATATAATTTTTTTAAATAAATAAAACTTAAATATATATAAAATAAAATAAAAAAACTAAACTATTTTTTTTATTTTATTGTATTTTTTAAGGTTATGTAATTTTTTAATACTATGTATTTTTATTTTTTTTATGTAAAAAAATAAAAAAATAAGTAAAAATTGAGAGGGTTTTATTATATTTGCTGATAGTTATTAGAGGGCTTTATTTTTGTATCTTTTGACGTGACATCATTCTACACCATCCAACCTAAGGGATGTGAATACTTTTTTCACAACCGGTTAGTATATGTATGAAAAGGTTAATTCCTTAATTTCATTATATGATTATTCTTATTTTATTGTTTAGTTATTATTGCATGTAGAACGTTCATAGAGCAACTCAATAACATTTTTGTTTTATAAACAATTTGAAAAGCAGAATAATATTAACTAAAAAATACGTAAAATTTACTTTCATCAAAGAAAAATAAAAATTCATAATTAAGAGGAATGATATATAAAATTAAATGATGTTTTGGTTATGGGAAAAATTGGTAAAAACACAAAACTTACGATATTAAATAATATGATCCTTTAATATAATAACAATGTTTTAGATATACCTATTTTTTTACTGAACTATGTTTAGGGGTTGGGAAAGGTTATGTAGCGTGGGTGTTGTGTGGGTATTTCTTTTTGGTGGATTGTACATTAGTGGCTAGTAACCTGTTGGTCATTTTGTGTTTATATAAAAGTTTCGTTTGGATGTTTAAAACAAATCTAGTTATTACTCTTTCTTTTTTAAAACAAAACATTAAAAGGTAATTAAAATAAAATAAGTTATAGTATAATTTGTCATGATAATTGTTTTTTCTCCTTTACCTAAAACAAATAAATGGTGAAAGTTTATATCTAAAATCAAAATGAATTGAGTTACGGTACGAAAGGTACAGACGAATTTGACACCACTACAAGACCATTGAAAACAAAACCATGTTCTCATCAAAACCACATGCCACATTTATGACTTTTTTCTTCTAAATCATTGACTTTTTTCTTCAGACACAATAACAACCATCTGGAGATAAGAGAGAGAAAGATAGAAAAAGGGTTCCCCACCACCGGTGGTGTCGTTCCGGCAACGTGATCCGCGTCATGTCACCATAAAAGTCTATTGTTACGGTCGATATTGCAGGTGCGCATCCTGCTAAGTTGATCCGGCTAGCGGCGACCTCCGACGGCTGGGGGATTCATTGGGTTCGTCCGATAACCTCCGGACAAAAACTGTGCGTCTTTTATCACATCGCCGAAGCCGAGTTCCGACCAGCCTTGGTGGCGAGTGCTTTCCTGAAGCCTTTTAATACAGTGGATTAACTCGTGGTTTGCTTGTTACAGGCCATTTGGGAGTAATCGAGCAGAGAGATGAGCATTTGAGGGTAATTAAGTTTTATGCAACTCTTATTATGGTTGGGTAGATAAACTGTGAATTTGAAGCCGATTTATAGTGAAAAGGTTTTGATGAGCGGGAAGCTTTGAAATTTTTGAGGGTTTTGGAGAAGATGGAACTGATGAGGTGAGGCGTTGGATTGGAATTTAATCGGAAGGCTGGTAAACATTGCAACTCCCTGGATTTAAATCCGGGATGTAATTTGCTGACCAATCAGAGAACAAGAACTTTGAGGAGGAAAGCGGAAATGATTTTATGCTTATGAAGTTGTACATTATGCCTATTGGGTTGTAAAACTTTTAAATCTAAGAGTTTTTGGTGATTTTACCTTTTTGCCCATTCAATATGTATTATAAAGTAGTATAGATAATTCAACCATCCAATATATACAGCTTATCTATGCTCTGTCCTATCCCTATCCACATCTTTATCTATGCTTTGTCATGGTTGTGTTCTTCCTCTTATAAAATAAAAGTAATCATAAAACATAGTATTGTTTCATTCACATTTAAGCAAAGCGAATCGACTAAAAGTTGATGCACGCAATTAAAAACCTGCTACAATGAAGGAAGAAGACGTCAAGGAGAAAGCATAGATAAGTCATAAAGAGATATAATATTGGATTTTAGGTTTAGGATCTATATTTTAAGTACTTTAATTGAATTGGCTTTAAGATATTCTTTTAGTAAATAGTCAAAACCGTCTCTGTGGTTTGGTGTGTTTTACCACTCCAGCCCAAAATAAAACTAAGAGAGAATTACACAGATTGTCCTTTAGTTTTACCTGAAATTGCATCCTATGTCCTTTTTTTTGAATTTTTAACTCCTTATGTCCTTTCTTTTATACACTTGTTACACCCTATGTCCTTTAAGCCAAACCAAGTTAAAAAACTCGGTTAAGTTGGTCACGTGCCCCTCACGTGAGGGGCAAATCTGTCAATTCACCCTCGTTAAAGGACTATTTGTGTAATAATAATAATAATAATAATAATAATAATAATAATAATAAAAATAATAATAATAACAGAGAATATCTCTTCTCTCTCTGTCATTTTAAATCCCTCTCTCTCTCTTCTTCTACTCTCTCTCTCTATGACGAGCATTTTTCAAGCAATCCGCTAACGAAGTACAGAAATCCAAAGTTTGGAGGCTAAGATCAAAGAAATCTTTAACTAACGAAAACAATTCATCGTTATTCCAAATGTCTTCTTTGGATTCGATTAGTATGTTTACTACTTCTTGGTTCATGTCTAAAAGGCCACCGGTTAGCTCACGGAGAGAGTCAAGGGAGAGGGACCGGACCTCGAACCGGTGGCTAGGGAATTGATGACTCGGGTGGTTCGGTAATGAAGGGAGGAGTCGAAGGATTGGATGTCTGGGTCGGATTGACATGCGTGTTGGTAGGAGGTTAGATCTGGGGTTAGGTGAAGGGTTTGAGATTGATGGGGTGTGGGTGAAGAAGGAGAGGGAGTGTCTTTGGTTAGTATGCAACCCATGGGTTGAGATTGGAAGGGATAATTGTGAGGAAATGTGTGATGGGTTAAAGGGGGGATACTGGGATCTGTTGAAGATCCCAGGTTGGTTAGGGTGTTGAAGGTGAAGGTGTGGAGTCAGTCAACTGTGTGTGGTGTTGAATTGGGTTGGATTGGGGTTGAATCTGACTGAGGAAGATGAGTAGAACCTTCGTTTATTATTATTATTATTATTATTATTATTATTATTATTATTATTATTATTATATTATTATTAGAGAGAATTACACAGATTGTCCTTTAGTTATAAATGAAATTGCACAGATTGTCCTTTTGAGGGTGAAAAGACAGGATTGCCCCTCACATGAGGGGCACGTGATCGACTTAACAGACTTTTTTAACGGGGGTTTGGCTTAAAGGACATAGGATGTAAACAAGTGTATAAAAGAAAGGACATAAGGAGTTAAAAATTCGAAAAAAGGACATAGGATGCAATTTCAGGTAAAACTAAAGGACAATCTGTGTAATTCTCTCTAAAACTAATTAATTACTGAACAATCCAATAGTTTGACGAAATGTGGCAAAATAGTCCATTTTAATGGGGTTATCTCAAACTAGTTAAATCAGGGGCAAATTTGTCCATTTATTCTCCACTTCTCTTCAAACACACATATGTCTCAAGGATTCTAAATGTTGGCTTTTAAAATCTTTTATCTTCAGTCTGTGAATAATATTATTAATTATTCATGTACATCAATCCAATCCATCACCATCCTAAACCTAAATCCTACAACAACCACCACAACCAATGATCAAATAATAATAATCATCATCATCATCTTCCTCAGGTGATGCCTACTCACTAGAAAATAATTGAATCAAAATAGTCATCCAAGTCCTCTCTTATTTGCACATCTAACTGCGATCCATCCAAACCCTCTTCCATTAACTGTTTTCCTACATGCATATTAAACACCTCCGACCCATCTCCACCACCATCTCCGCCGCTATCGCCACCATACACCGATGATTACATATTCAACACACCACCACTCATCTCTCTCTCCCTTTAAAATCTCCTTACTTATCCTCATCCTAACCTTCTCTTTCTTACTTCTTTACACCCTTTACAAATTCTACACTGTATGGTACCGATCACGTCGCCGCCGTCATCATCGTCGGAGAATCAAGAAACGAGTAACGAGTTCTGATCCTTCTTTAACCCTTTACAAATTCTACACGCTAAGATTTTTTATCTAAGTGTGTAGTTACCTTAAGTCTTCATCCAGATTTAGTGAAAGATGGAGAAAAGGAGGGTTTTTTTTTTGTAATTAGGGTTTGGTTATTGTTTGTGATATAGTTAAAGAATTGGTGATGAAATTAGGGTTTAGTTTGGTTTGTCATATGTGGTTGTCGTAGGTGGTGTGGGGTGGATGGTAGTAAAGTGGAGAGAGAGATGTGAGAAAGGGGGAGAAAGAAATAGGTTTTTTTTTATTTAACTGGACTCAGAAGGTAAATGGACATTTTTGCCTCTGACTTAACTAAACTGAGTTAATCCCGTTAAATAATTGGACTGTTTTTGCGCATTTCGTCAAACTACTGAATTATTCAGGCAATTAGTTTTCATTTTGGGCTGAACTAGCAAAACCAAACCACAGGGACGGTTTTGGCTATTTACTCAATTTTTTTTAGATAAAACGATATTTTAATGATACTGCATCTATTATATGATGACAAGGAAGGTGTTTGCATGATAAAGCGATAAACACAGACATTGTCAAGTTGTGCATGATTTGGTCGGTTCGGTTATTATCCTCAAACGGAGCTGAAATTGAAGTTAACGGTTACTCCATTTTATTAACGAAATGATTTTTTGTTAATCAGGTCGATTTATTCGGTTAGATTGACGATTTAATATTTGTTTCTTCTAATTTCGGTAGAGGTGTGAATTTCCGACACGACCCGAAAATACAACCCGAACCTAACACGAATTCGTGGATTTGGGTTTTGCTTAAACAGGTTCAAGTCAGTTTCAAGTTGAACCTGCCATCCCGTTTAGCTAAACAGGTCAGGTTTGGATCAACCCAAACAGGTTAGCGGATTTTTCACAACCAACGCTTAGAATTTTCGGGTCCGTCTCTATGTGATTCAAGTCGAACGAGGAACATAATAACATACAATCTCATATGTGGTTAATCTAGGAGTTTTGGTCAGAGGTGAAACAAAAGGACTCAATAAAACACGTTGGTGATAACAGGTCAAAGTAGTTCAATTATAGTAAAACTGTACCCTTTACAGTTAAGATATCAAACCGTACAAGAAAATTCTTATATTTTATTATTTAGAAAAAGTAATCGAGTCGACTATTTGTAAAATGAATAAGGTAACATTATTCATTAATTCAATTTTAGTGTTACGTGTTATTCGAATATTTTGCATGAGAGTTATTGTAGGTTGATTTATCATGTTGATGAGATGGGGCTGATGTTTTTTGTGTTGATGAGTAGCTATTGTGTTAATTAAGGTCCAGTCCAAGTGTTGAAGTTGAGTACAGTCCATTGATCTTTAAGTCGTGGCCCAAGTATTCAGCCCAAGTCAGCTAATTTTTATTGGATGGTTGTTCAAGTTGTTATTATCAAGTGGGCAGATATTATGTTTAGAAGAGATATTGGCCGTTCATTCATCTAATCCTGGTCGTTTCGTTTATCACTACAAATAAATTGTCATGTAGTGACACTCAAAAAATGTCATAAAAGGCAAAAAAGTGTCACTAAAAGCCCACGTAAGAATGGGCGGCACACAAAACAAGTGTCACTAGAAGCACTAACACTAAAGCCTTTTAGTGACACTTATTTTATCTGCCGCACAAAGTTTTTAGGGCTTTAGTGACACTTTTTTTTTGCCACAATATTGAAAAGACTTTTGTGGCACATATTTTGTGCCTCTAAAAATTTGATCTAGTTACATATCTATACAAGTTTTAGTGGCATTTTTTTTGCCACAATATGAAAAACCTTTTGTGTCACAAATTTTTTGTCGATAAAAATTGCTTCCACTTATATATATGTACATTATTTAATGGCACATAATTATACCACACAAATCACATTATTTACAATACATAAAACAAAACGTTCAATAAAAACTGTAAATCATAATATCATAACTTCAATAATAAGCTCAATCCAAAACATAGGTACATATTATCTTTGAATGTTTGACCTTGATTCCTTTCGAAACAAGACTTCTACCCACAACAGCTAAGTATGAAGGTTAAGATCTGGCTATATATAAAACCTGACTCGTCAAGTATCCTTTGTACAACCGGACCAATCATAGGTCTGACCCGCTACTGTACCATATGAAACTGACTCGTCAAGTATCCTTTGTAATATCATGCTCGATGCTCGCTGTGTTTGTGCACTTTGTTCTCTGACTCTGCATGTGTTTAATTGAACAATAAGCAAGTTGGAAAGTGGGAAAAAATTGTACTAAATTACTAATGTACATTTACACCGGTGTTGATCTCTCATTTTAATCATTTGATTCTCCTAAACATCGCATGCCTTGTTATTGATCATCCCTTATAAGTATACATGTATCATTATAGTCACACCGTTAATTGATGCTTTAATCATCGTCCTACAAAATGCCAGCACATATTAACCCATCCCCTTATAATTCCTTATTTGTTCTAGGCTATTGGTAGAATTTGAAATACGAAGATTCATCATAGATCAAAAACTTCCACATTTTAAAGGATTTAAGCCAATTTCTTCAACTTGAGGATGTCATCAAACAACTCATGTGCGTTAACATTTTCTATTTCTCATATAATGATGAATCTCTAAACTAGTTACCATTGTTAATTATTTGTGAAAAAAGTGTGATCTACTCGATTTTAGACTTCATACAGTTTTGAGCAGAGCAAAGATATAGAACTCACTGTTAAACTCCCGGCTTCTGTTTTTTCAAACTCTCAGTCAGTCGCTTTTTCAATGTTGCTTCACATATGTGTACAACTTTAACCTGACAATTATATGGTAAAAATTAAAAAACTAAGCTTTAGATAACCAAAAAGAATGTTGTTTTCATCAATAAAACATTAACATGAAATAAAACTCAACACATCATTGCGTTTATAAAGCTCTTTCACCATCTCCATGCGAGTAAAGGGACCTTCTTGTTAAGTATCTCTTAGCAATTATACCAGCAGTTACCTGTAAATTAACTAGGTTTTTATCCAGCCGCGCGTTGCGGCGGCGCCAACCTGGTTTAGAAAATAATATTAAATAACAACATTAGCATTGCGACATTTCAAATTCAAAACCAATCCTACATCAATATTGACATTAGCGTTGCGACATTGTCAACAATAAAAGTGCAAAACGAAATAAAAACAAATGGAACTAAGCGGAACTGGCATCATGACTCATCAGCCCATTCAAAAACGTTTGAAAGTTTCGAAACTAATCAGATAAACCTCATTAGTTATTCTCATTGGCCTTGTACTTCTGTTCCTACGATCAGAATCTACAGATATGTAATCCAAATAAGAATTTGAAGTTGTTAGTTGCTTCAAAAGCACCTGCGAATAGGTCAACAGGTCAACAAAAATTGTTAAAAGAATTCAATGAGAAAAAGTGCATTAAATAATTACAATATCTAAAACAGACAGACTACCAAGACCAATTACACTACCAGAAATCATATACACATGCACATCAAAACAATCAACTAAATAATCTAATCTTAGAATAATGGTTTAGGATATTTTATGTGTAAAAAAAGGGGAGTTGGGTGACTTTCAACCCCTTTATAAACCATTT
>CM061229.1:1764238-1796058 GCA_030844895.1 Ambrosia x helenae
CTGTTGGCGGATAATACTCCCAACTATCACTTTGGCCATTATCACTCCCAACTTTCAACTTGTTGGATTTTATCACCCCAAAACTAACTGAGGTCTAACCCAGTTAGTGTTTGTGGTCAAAATGTAAAAAACTAAACTTAAGGGTCAATTTATGTGGCAAAAATGTGAAAACCTAAACATAAGGGACATTTTTGAAACTTTTTATTATTATTATTATTATTTAAAGTTTTAAAACAACCCCCCCCCCCCTTTCCTTCTTCATCAGACCTACCCTTTCTCTCTCTAAACCACCACCACTCACCCTTTCTCTCTCTAAACCACCACCACCCTTCACCACCTTCATCCACCACCCGTCACCGTCATCCACCACCACCACCACTCCACTGTCATACTTCACAACCACCGCCTCCACCGTCATACTCCATAACCACCGTCACCCCCAACCACCACCGTCTCCCCTTCACCCACAACAACCATCTTTAACCCAATCACCACTGCAACACCATCTCCCCCTTCACCACAGCAGCGACGACGAAGCAGAAAAGCTTGAGTTATTGCTTTGAATGTACAAGCACTTCATTGCATCAGTAGGGGATTGTGATTGGTGTCCATTTGTTTGTTGTTGAAAAACAGGGAATTAGGTTTTTAGAGAGAGAGGAGGGAGGAGGACTGGTGTCGTGGTGGTGGCGTCTGGGTTAATTTGGGTTAGGGTGGTTGTTTCAAGTGATGTAGATTGTTCTTCTTCTTCGTCTTCTTCTTCTTCATCAAGTTAATTTGGGGGTTAGGGTTAGGGTTTACGGCGATTAAGGAGGGTTTGGAATGGGGGTTAGGGTTACGGCGATTAAGGTGGGTGGCCGGTGTGGTGGAAGGTGTGGTGGGTGGTGGTGGTTGTTGGTGATTTAGAGATAGGAAAGGCGATGGTGGTGCAGGGCGGTGTGGTGCAGGGCGGTGGTGGTGCAGGGCGATGGTGGTGCAGGGCGATGGTGGTGCAGGGCGGTGGTGGTGCAGGTGGTGGTTTCTCTCTGAACTCTCTCTATCTCTCTCTGAACTCTCTCTCTCTCTCTCTGAACTCTCTCTCTCTCTCTCTCTCTGAACTCTCTCTCTCTCTCTGAACTCCAGTGGAGGTGGTGGTTTAGAGAGACAAAGAGGAGGGGGGGGGGGGGTTGGGATTTTTAAAAGATAATAATTTTTTAATACATTATTATTATAATAATAGTTTTTAATAATAATAATAAGTAATAAGTTATTTTTTAATAATAATAATAAAATGTTTCAAAAATGGCCCAAAGTTTTAGTTTTTACATTTTGACCACGAACACTAACTGGGTTAGACCACAGTTAGTTTGGGGGTGATAAAATCCAACAAGTTGAAAGTTGGGAGTGCTATGCCAAAGTGATAGTTGGGAGTATTATCCGCCAACAGGCGATAGTTGGAGTAATTAAATCCATTTTCCCTTAAATTTACGGGACATTACATAGTCAAGCATTTTTTACTAATTGCTTTCTAGGTAAAGGGCATGTGTTGCCCAGCATTCCTAAAGTGGATTTACCTTCTCAAATAAAACGAAACAATCCAAAAGTACACGAAAATATGCTTCGGTCAAATTAATTATTAGAGCATTTCCACGTTCTCGATGATCAAGATCAAGACCCTTAAATTGTCGAGAATTACATGCTTGCTGGGTTCATAGGTCATGCAGGAAGAAAAAGATAATGAATGTAATTCATAGTCATATATGGGACAACTTAACATGTTCGCCAACTCACCCATATATTCTTATAATTGCGTAAAAAATAGTTTTTATTGTAATAAAATCACCCGTTTTTATTCTTTAACGCTTTAATGATAAATGGATATCAGTTTCGTAATTTATAGTAGTGGTGTTCTTTCTTTTTTTCTTTTTACTGTAAACTTGTATTTTTCGAATAATATAATGTATAAAAAATTATCCTATATGTTAATTTGTGGATACTGATGAATAGTAAATCTTTAGTTTTGAAAAGGTTATATATACTAAAGTGTTTGGTATTTGTTAAATACGATTCTGCGGTGCAGTTGGTTTGGTGGTCTGTTGTCTTTTGTCCTGCGCCAGTTCGATCCTTCTAGGAAGCATTTTTTTTCCTGTCTTTATAAAGCGTTTAAAAAAAAAAAGAAAAGCAAAGTGGTTTACACGTGTGCTCTTACTACCCTGCCCACGGTTTTACGTTTGGTGATTCATTGTTCCACCAGTTAGTGTTTTCTTTATATAAACCGGTTCTTCAAAGATTTATTTTTTTTACACAATAGCACATCTTTCGCTTCATCGTAGGTTAATAGAGCAGGATATAAGGTACGTCTTGGAAACAATGGTGGTGAATTTACCTTTGCATGTTACGGCGAAGCTATAATTTGTTTTCTGTTACTTTCTGTTGAAAATGTGAAATTTTATGTGGGTTGTTCGAAAGCTGGTTGCTGTACAGAATGTCTGCGTAAAAGCTTATTCTTCTGGGTTTTTATGAGTTTGGTGGTTGCATTGTGTTTGTGTTGTTTTTGAAAGTGTGATATGCATAAAGGAATAAAATTTCAATTAAAACTAATCAAAAGAATCTAAACTAAAGAAATCTAAACTGAAGATATGAAGGTTTCATGTAATAAAACATAGGGTTAGGAATTACGATTAATAAATTTAGGGGTTAAGTAGGTATTATAATATTTAGGTGATAATAGAGATGGAGAATTGGGTATACATACATGATATGATTTGAGTCGTTAATAAAAAGAATAGGTTAGATTAAAAAAAGATGCTTGTAAAAGAAGATACGCAGGTAGTCTTTGGATAATATGAATAATGATTACAAAAGATTATTTAGATTAAAAGATAGGTTATCTTTTGTTAATGGTAATTGGTGGCAAGATTTGGGTCAGTTCTCATTGATGCCTTTTGTTCATAAAAAAACCAAATGGCTCAGGTTTCAATGGGTAAAACTCAAATGGGTCAGATTCAGATTCAAGATCAGCTTTGAATTTGATCTCTTTTTGGGTGACTGATGTGGACCGGGCTAATCGTTGGCGAAAGTCGGTTAGTGTTAATGGGATGTTGCAGCTTCGTATAACAATGTTGGGTGCATTTGGGTTCAAGTCGTATATAGTGGCCCGAGTTTTCGGATATACAATAATTGTTTGGAACTAACTGTTTCGTTTCAAGGAATCGTGTCGGATAATTCGGATGATAATATAAGGTGTTTATATTAAGTATTTCAGCAGCCTGCATTTGTTGTTTATTTTGAAATGTGTTTGTTGTAGCGAAACGGTGTGTCTACAAATACACTGCATGTATTGTTTGGGTATGTCAGCAGTCCATGTTTTGCGCGTACTTTGAAATGGCTATGTTCTAGGGAGATGGTGTTTCAACAAGAACGGCTGTTGTGTATTGTTTACACATTTCGGTAGGCGTCATTCGCAGTAGGCGTTTAAATTTTTAGGGGTAATCTAAAGACAAATACTTTTAATGTAGTTTTTAGGGATATCAGCATGCTGAAAGGTTGTAGGGAAATAGCGTGGCTAGGAGTTGGAAACTCACAGGAGGTGTATAGATGCTCAGGAATAGTGTCGACAAAAGCACTTTCGATGTATGCAGCTTGAATTAAACATTTATTTTGAAATGTGTTGGTTGTAGGATTATTCTGTCTAAAAAAAACACGTTGAGTTTATTGTTTTAGTATTTCAGCAAGCAAACTTGTAGGTCTTAACAAAAGTTTTCGAATGTGTTGTTTTGGTCTTTAATATCTTTGTAGTAATTTTAACCACTCTTTTAGTTGATTTAGGCTTTTCTTATGAATTTGAGGTCTGATTTTATATGCAAATTAGTGCTTTAGGTTTGTGCCATGTGAATGTATTGAATATTATATGATGCACTGCACATGAGCAAGTGCTGTTTATAACCGAAATTGACTATTCTTACATATGTGACCAACTATCTAAGATATTTAGGAGTCTAATTAACGAAAATATTTGTTCAACTTTTGGTTTTAATATTCCTGCATATAGGGAGCCAATTGATTGTCCAAAATCAATGTAATTAGAATGTGTTCTTATATCTATATGCCTATATTTCAGGTGACACAACAAATTCTCAATGTAGAGGTGGATGGAAAGCGATTGTCGTTAATCAGCCTTAGACCCAATAATCAGCAGTTGTATCTTTATTTCAAGGAAAAGATTGGGTCTGGATGTGATGTTCGATTCTGGTACGACACTTGGTTGGGAGACCAGCCATTGTTTAGTCGAAATCGTAATTTATTTGAAGCTGACCAAAAAATAAATATTGTATGGTTTCGGAGAGGTTGCGAAGTGATAATGGAAGCTGGGTGTTGAATACAAATCACATCCGTTTTCCACTGACATACAGCTACAGCAATGAATTAGAAGAGCTGCAGAGGGTTATTACAAGGCTGACCCGTTCCGAGGTGTCCACAGAAGACAAGTGGGAGTGGACCGTGGATTCCAAGACGGAATTTAGTGTGAAATAGTTAAGTGCCTAATTCATAAGCATACAGGGACTGATCACAGCTGCAGAGTCAAATGGGTTCCCCTTAAATGTAATGTTATAGCGTGGAGGGCGAGTATGGGGCGATTACCGTGAAGACGGAGCTTATAAAAAGGAAACGTACAGGTTGATAATCAGGTCTGTGCTCATTGGAGTGGGGAGATGAGTCCGTGGATCACATTTTATAGCGTGTTCGTTAGCGCAAGAAGTGTGGGCTGCAGTGGCTCATTGGTGCCATTTGAGACCTGATTTTCGCGTTTCATGTGAATGATCTGTTACAGTTGTACAAAGAGGAAGAAAGAAGTAGATGGACAAAACGTATTATTCACGGTATCATTGTTATTTCTCTATGGTGTATTTGGTTGGCGAGAAACGAAAAGGTGTTTGGCGATAAGAAGACGTCGGCTAGAATGGTTTTTGCTAATGTTAAACGGATGTCATTTTTTGGTTAAAGTATTGGTCCAAGTATACGGATTTGTTGTGGGATAACTGGTTAAGGTTCCCTATGTATATGTTGTAATGTGCCGGAAGTCCTCGCTTTGAGGACCTTTGTTGGCGTTTTTTTGAATGAAGTTGAAGTTTAAAAAAAAGGAAACATGTTTTGTCATAACTACTAACACAACAGTTTTTGTTCTAACTACTAACACATGTTGTGTTGACTCGATTATGCATCAATTTTTTAGACTTTTGTTCTATGTATGAAAAGTGTATGTTAAATATGTTACTAACAAACGTAACTGTGCAACAAAGTTTATAACAATCGCGTAACGCGCGATACCGAATACCACTAGTTAGAGTTAAAAAAAGATGGTAAAGTTATTGGGGTTTTAATCTACAAACGTGTCTTGAGTGAGAAGTGAAGGAAATATTTTTTTTGTTTTTTTAAAACATTTTTTCCATCTTGTTAACATGTTTTTTAGTCTTAAAATCTAAAAAAAAATGTATAATTACTAAGTAATTACACAATTTCTTTTTTAAATTTTTTGATATTATTCATCTAAAGACACATGCTTGAATAAATGGAAAAAAATAATAAAAAATAACCATTCACTTGTCATGTGTAGTAGGTTAAGAGTTTTTTTGTATTTGAGTTTTACCCATAAATAACACATAAATATGAAGTACGTTGTGGTTGGATTTATGTAACCACACCGTAAAGTTTTTCAATATTTCCATAATATATAAAAACATGTTGAAAAGTTAAATAAAATTGTGTTACCTATAAATTGGTTAAAGTTAAGTGGAACATTAATCTATGAAATTCTCTTTAAAAAAAAAAAAAAGTGGAACATTAATCATCATTATGTAACTGATTAAATAACTAAATATCCAAATCTATCCATTACGATGTGGATAAGGAGTGGTTTACCACAAAACCTATAATCAAATGCTTTTTTAGTGTCATCAAACATTACTAAGAGTTGACTTTTGTTTTAATGAATATTATATTGAAAAAGAATTGACCATTCAACAATAAACTATATTTTCGTTTGTATGTTCTCAACTTATAATATCGTTTGGAGGTGTTCTATGTTTCAAAGTGATGCCCAATGGAGCCTTACCAACTCACCATGCATTATTGCGAATTGAATAACACAATTTTGCATTTATTTTTTATATAAAACAAATATAAAAATAATCCATTTATTCATAAGTCAACATAAAGTCATTTTAAATACGAATTGCTTTTTATTCTCCTTAAAACTTAGTAATTTAATAAGGTAACAATAAAAAAGGATAAAAACTTAATTAACATAGAATTTGAAGGTATGAGTTTACTGTAACAAACTTATGTTAGTTTCAACTAAAACCACTGAATACATTTAGCTAAACTTGTAGAATTCGGGTTAACATGACGGGTTCATAATTTGACCCATTTAGTTTCTATGCTGTGTTTCTATGATGTGGTTGATGTCACAATTGAGTATTTATACCAAACGAAAAAATTTAAAGATAATTGACATTCGATTTTAAAATTTATACCTAATTAATTTATAGACGTTTGAATTTTTCGTTGTAAATTTATAATATCGGAATATTAAAATATGAGATAAAAGTACTAATAATTCAATTGAAACAAGGCATGTTTGTGTCAACTAGTGAATGTGTCATGCTCTGGTTTAAGTGTCAATTACGACTTTTAAGTTCATATGAGTTAGACGCATGACACGACACATTAAACATCTCTAGAAACAATATGTAAAAGGAATTATCAAACACGAAGTACAAAACAATCCATGTTTATATTATAGTTTACAAGGATTTAATTATTACTTAAATTTCTATTAACTTGCGAAAATGAGAAAATTTTGAAAAATGTGCACATCCTTGAAACTAGTTTTATCTTTGATTAATTTTACATTCCTACCAAAAAGAAGTCTTCATCTAGTTCAGAATGCAAATATCTCCTTCAAAATATTTACTTTTCTAATATCAATATGTAGAAACTTAGAAACAAATCCGATCCTTCATACTGAAACAAATTAATTAGCTCGTTCAACAAGTTCGGCATTATAACTGTTTTACCTGCGATTTGGAGCTTGAAATTAGTCGCTAACCTTTATTATGTATTTAGTTTTGTTATTCTTAGAAGTTAGAATATTCATTTTGGTATATGAACTATAGTCATAAGTCATCTTTATCTTATGTAAAATTTTAATACAAATTAATGTTTCATATAAAAAAAGTTCAAATCGTGTGAACTATTTTTAAGGTTTGACCCAACCAACTCAACTCGTTTGTATTAATGTCATTTTCTAAGATCGTAGTTAATAGTGCAGCTTATTTAAAAAAAAATAAAAAATCAAAATAGGTAGATTAATAAAAGGAAATCATGTTTTTTATTATTTTTAGAATATTGATAAACATCATAAAATTACACACAAAATTTTTTTTGAACGGCGATCACTTTATAGCTGAATATAAAGAACCAGCAAGAAGCTGGAAATACAAACACCAAAGACAAAATTACACGAAATGGTTAACATCAAAGTAGGCCCAATCGGCCCAATTCATAGAGCACGACTTCGCGCGATTAGTGACCCACATGAACGCGTCTTCTGTAATCATATCAACCGTAGTCTGCACTGGGATGAATTTCTTCTTATGGATACTAGTATTTCTCGCTAACCATAATCTCCATATCGTTGCTAACATAACCAAATGAATCAATTGCTTCCATCTAGCCGAACCCGGCCTGTCCAAAATGGAATCAATCCAGTCCGCCAAATGAGTCTGACCAGGAGGCCATGGGATTTTAATCCATGACAAAAACCGTCCACCAAACAGCTCTAGCCCAAACACAACTGAGCAGCGCATGATCCAAATCTTCGTTAACATACCCCGCATCTAGGACACAACTCGTTAGGCATCTGAATATTTCTTCGTCTGAGCTCAATCTTTGTAGCAATTCTTCCATCAACAGCACGCCAAGCAAAATAGTTAGCTTTCAAAGGAGCCCAATTATTCCAACAAAATTTCTTTATCACTTCAGAATCATGGCCGGCAGAAGCGATTTCCCCTCTAATATCTTTGACCGAGAACTGCGTCCCACATGAATTCTCCCAAGCCCACACATCCGGTCCTTGAGAGAGTTGAACATTCTGCATCAAAATCTGCTAGGTCATCTAACTGCTCACATTCTTTGTTACTGGAAGGCGTAAGAGCGAATTTCCACTCCCAATTTTAAGAGCAACTACAATAGGGGTTGGTTGACTCCACGGATGTCGATGTAGAAGAGAGGGTCAGGTTCAAAAACATCATTGGTGTTGATTTCAGAGACAAACGTCTACATGCACGAACATACATAGAAGTTGAAAACTTGAAATACTTAACTACTAGTGTGTTGCTAATGCTACAAGGAAAATAAAAACAATTTAGACAACCTAACAACATAGTAGTGTTAGAGCATTCATAGTTAGATCTCCATCTCTTTAATTACACTAAAAATCAATATATTTTCTCTCTCCTTTTTAATTAAATAATATTTTGTTGTACTGTTATCATTACCGTTTCTCTCTCATTCTCACAACCAGTTTAATAAATTATAGAGGTGAACAGTTTATTCTCTGAATTTACAGATAAGTAGTAAGTTTTCTCTCTTCTTCACTCAAAACCATTTACTATCACTATATAAAATTTAAAAACATACTCACTTTAAAATTGAGATGCTAATGTGAATACTATTAGGTGAAATTTTTAGAATGTAATCATGAAGTCTCTCTCTCATATCTTAGTGAGATTCTCCTTGATATTATACTCAAACCATAGTGGCCCGAATACTATCATTACACTACCTTCTATATTCCTTTCACAACTTCAGTTGTAAATCACTATACCAAAAAGACAGCAAAAAATAATATGTAACCAACAATGTACACCAAATGGCTTATAGTCTATTGTTACGTACGAAAGTGTTTGTTAAGATATAGCTAGCCATTTGTAAGTAGTGAGAGTTCAAATCTCATTATGATCAAAATTAAGTATCTAGAACTAAATTAGTTTACTGTTAAAAAATCCAGCAATCTACAATACAAATACAAGTAAAATAATATTCATGAAATTACGATAACAATGTGTGTACTTTATTTTATGATTTGTAATAATACCACAACAAAGGCCTAAAAAATAAGACCAAAAATTTCCATTTATCGATGCCAAACTCCTGTATTTCCAGACAATCCATCCCATATTTGAAAAAAAAAACACCCTTTCATTCATCTCCTTATTTATACTAGGAAACTTTTTCTTTCAAAACTCAAGCATCAAAATACTCCTGTTTCTTTTAGTCTTCTTTGTTACAAATACCAAATCAATCACAACCCAGAAAATTCCCGTTCAACTCTCACAAACCAACACAGGAGAACCTATTATCATTCATTCAAAGGAGTTTGATTTTTGCTGCTTAGATTTAGAACATGTGAGGAAGGGATCAAACACCATAGATACCCACCACCCGGACCCGACCGTGAAAAGCACCGGTTTTCCTAAGGGTTCGTAATAGAGATTATTTAAGTGTATTTCTATGTGTATAAAAAGAATTAGTGGCTTTAAATTTGTAGAAATGATCAAGGAGCACTTCCAATGATTCCGATCCAGAGTATACTTCTATTCCCGATACTAAGAATATAGAATGTTCTTGTGAATTATGGCCAATACCGGGTATATAATAAGTGATTTCAAATCCAGAGGTAAATCGTACTCTGGCAACTTTACGTAAGGCAGAGTTTGGTTTTTTTTGGGGTGTTAGTGGAAAAGTTAACAGATAAGTCACCCTTACTACCACTCTACAAAACCCTACATGAGATTTTCACCTCATACGGCTCCTCGTTCAATTTTTCGTTGTTCTTGGCTCCGGTCTGTATGGCCAACCAAGCTAAGAATGGTCCGACACCACAAACCAGACCGACTAGAGTAGCAGTTGCCGATCCGGTCAGGTTTTCACAACATTGGCTATAGGTGATAATTTTCTAAAATATGGTGATTGGCGATGGTTTTTGGTTCTGATAAGTATTGTTATAATCGAATTTAATGTCTTCATATTAGGATTTTACTTCTATACTAGGTTAGAATCTCATGTATTACACGGTTTGAATATTCGATAAATTATAAAAAGGAAAAAAAATGTTATAAGTATGCAACCTATACTAATAATTACGCAACATATACTAATAAATAAGCAAGTCACGATAAAATTAGAAGTATAGTAAAATCATACTCAAATTAAAGAGAATGATTGCTCGATTCTATGTATCCAAGAATCTAAGAAATAGTGAAAATTCTTGATCTCTCTCAATTCTAAAATCTGAGACTTGACTTCGTGTCCAATGTTGTTATTTCTAAAAGAAGGAATTGACATGAATTTGAAAAAAAAATGAAAATGGTAAATGTTGAATTAAAAACTTGATGTTTAATTAATAAGTGTTTTGGTCAAAAATTACTAGCTAGAAATAATTTTGTATTCCAAATTAGAAATTGTGAGGTAGAGTGCTATAAGTGTGAATCAAGTTTATAATCTAGTTATATTCTGAAAATGGTTAATCAGGATGCAAAAGAAATAAATAAATGACAACTATGCTCGGGATGGCAAAGGTATGATTCGGGATGGACAGTTATATCTTCGGGATGTATCTGTTGGCAGATTCAAAGAATAAGGATATAAAGTATCAATACACAAAGAACAACACTCGATCTACGAGGAAAGCCCTTGATCAGTTGTAGATCGTTGGCATAAAACCTCGGGAGGAGACTAGGCCCCTGCCTTGTTTGTTAATATTAATGTGGTAAAAAGAATTACAACTTTGGATGAATGATTGGACGAGTGATCTAAGGTTACAATGATTGTGTGAATATTCTAAGTAGCTGAGTGTGTGTGTATAGCTCTAGTGATAGCAATGTGTCCTATACTCGTCCATCATTCCCATTTATATAATACAAGGAAGTAAATAAAGAATCCCGTAAGATCCGCCATGTAGTTAAGTTGTCTAAAGGCTTCAGGTGACCGTTTGTAACGGTTTCTCCTCAGCTAGTCGTTGTACCAGTTGTTTCCTTATTCCTCGCCGATATTTAATGAGTATCGGTTACAAATTTGACTCCATCTTCGATGTTAGACTTTGGTTTGTGTAAGTTACTCTTCAATCTTTGGCTCTTTTGACTGAGTGTTATAATATAGACTTGGAGAGAAATTATGTATCCATACTATAACTTAGTTGTACTTGCAATCACATATAAAAAAGGTAATTCGTTAGTCCTATCTCAGGATGTGCACATGTTGAAATATTGTTACATCCTGAAGTTAGTTGAGCCCTTCAGCATCCTGAGGATGCTACACCAGGGATGTGAGGTAAAGTCATGCTGAGGATTTTTACCACCAACAATTGTCCCCAAAAAATATGTTACCGTTAATATCTTTCAAGGTAAATATATTTTTTAACCAAAATATCTTATCTGATGATTGATGGACGTCTTGTCAGGATAACAACGACTATATCTTCGGCGGTAATTATGTGATAACCGTTACACGACATCACCTTCTGCCCTTTATATCTAGAGCATATCTCCTCCTTTATAATCACTCTTGATCTTTCTAAGAAGGTAATTTCTACTTTATCTTGTTCATATTTTTTCTTTCACCTGCAAAATATTAGTAATATTTCAAAGATGGTTAAGAGATCTACAAGAGCTTCGGGGAGTGTAGGAACTTCAGGTGACTTCATTCCCCAAAATCTCTTAAGTCATCTTGAACAAGAGACCTGTTCTTTCGATGATAAGGACATTCAAGCCCTAAAGAACTCAAAAATCTTTCCGAGTTCTGCTGAGTTTCGTCCTTATGACCCCCATGCAAGATCTGATTTTGCATCTGCTTCTTGGCTCTGTTTCCTGTTCTTACCATTCTCTCTAGGGTTAAGGTATCCTTTTCCCCCGTTCATCAAAGATTTCTTTTGATGTGACAGGGATGGCTTACTCCCAAGCCATGCCTGAACTCTGGAAGATTCTGATGGTCTGTAGCAGGATCGTCGAAAATCATGGTGTCCATCTTCAAGTGGGGGACCTGTCTCATGTTTATAAGTTGAGGACGCACAGTTCTCACCGTTATGTCCTTCAAGTTATAGAAAAGGGTCCACCCTTTCTGTTTAATGTGGTTAAGTCTGAGAAAAACTGGAAAATGAAGTTTTTCTTTGTAAAGAGAAGCTCTATTCCTCATGGGGATGAGATTCCTCTTTACTGGTTAAAAAGTGGTAAAACTTATTCAAAGTTTTTTATAAAAAATTTTCAGTTACATCCTAAGGATGTTAACATCTTGAAACCTCTGTTTAACAGGTGCTTCGTTTGCCAAGTTTGCTACTCCTGTGAACGACGCTTTCCTGTGGTGTAAAGTTGTTTACAACCTACCTGAAACAGCAAGGACCTTTGAAGTGGAAGAAAGTTACACCACCAGTCAAGCCTCCGAGATGTCTGGTGAGTATATTATGTTACATCCTGAGGATGTTCATTATTTTATTTATTTACTAACCCTGCTATTGTCTTACTTTCAGCCAAAAAACCTGCTTCCTTCGACTTGGATGACATTGACAGTATGGATGCCAAGGCAACCAAAGTAACCACTCCATCACCATCTAGCTCTAAGATGGGCTACTCCTTCATCCAACCCCCCTAAGTCTAGGGTTGCTGCTGCTTCAAAGAAGAGAAAGGCAAGTGCTGCTTCTGCCATTGCTCAGGAGATCACCCCCTTTGAGGGTTTAGGATTTGATGATATTCTAAACAAGATCTCCCAGTTCACTCTCTAGGTATGGACCTATCCTGAGAATGGTATTGACATATTAGTAATAAAAAGTTAGAAATGCTTACCTTTCCTTGCCTTTTGTTGTTAGGGTCATGAATATCTATCTAAATCTTTGGATGTTGTTGCCAAAGAACTTCATGAGGCTCAAACCAAGCTTGAGGATGTCCAGAAGATTGCTCGTGACAAGGGCAAATATCTTGAGAGTAAGATGGTAGAGACTGAAGCTGAACTGAAGCGAATGAAGGAAGAGCATGCTCAGGCCATGTTGGATCAGGAGAAAGAGGCACAGGATCACAGGAATGGGCTCATTAAGTCTGCCACTATTTCTGTCTTTCAAGCCAGGGTAAAGATGACTCTCCAAGCCAAGGACCCAGGGTTCAATCAGGATACCTGGGATGTTGATGCTTGGAAGGAGATGATCAAGAGTCTGGGCGGAAAAGAAGTGGTTTATGAACCTGTTCCTGTTGCTCATCCTGAGGATGTGGCTAATGATCCTGAGGATGCTGAGGTGAAGGCAGCAGAGGCCAAGGTTGCTGAGGTGGTGAAGGATCTTCCTGTGGGCGATGAAGGATGTGATGACTAGGCTGGAGCCCACTTTTTTAAATCTTTTGTGGTTGTGATGGTAGTTTAAGGTTGAACAGTTTCAAACAATTTTATTCTGGCATGTAATAACTTAGGATATTATAAGGTTTGGGGTGGAAGGATCTTGATTTCAAGACGAAGCCCCAAATCATCTATTGACCCGGACCATAGATGTTGACCCCTGGTGGATGGGTCCTGGTTTTGGATGAAGCCAGGGGTTGACATCAAATTTTGATTATGATGCATAAATAATATATAGTAACAACTTTTGACGCTATCTTCCTTGTGTTTTTCTCTTTTGACATTCTGCAAACATAACAAACATTTAGGTTGTAAATAAACGACACAAATAATACCTTTTGTATTTTCGTCTTGAAGATATTCTTCACAAGTCTTTGTTATCTTTAGGATGGCCTTTATTATCCTGAGGATGTCCCCAGTTTATTTTTCTTCTTCATCCTTAGGATGGTCTTCTTTATCCTGAGGATGTCCCCAGTGTAATATCTTCAAGATAGACTTTAAGTCCACAATCCTTTCTAAGAAAGAATTAAGCTTTGATAATATCCTGTAAAGGCAAACATTTATACTGGCGACTTAGGCCTTTGGTTTAACTGGGATCAAAACCCTTTTGTAATAACTTGGTGATAAGACCAATATGTAACATCTTGAGAATAACTGGCGACAAGGCCCTTAGGAATAACTGGCAACAAGGCCCTGGTGACTAGACTAAATACGTAAGAGACATTGAAAAATGTCTTAACCTTAAGAGCTCAATATATATCTCAAAAATGATGTAATTGTCAGCCACTTTTACATGGACTGGTCCCACCATCCCGAAAATATACATGAGCAACGTGCGTACCAGGCGGGGTTGCTAACCTAATGAGAAAGGTGAAAACCTTTAAACCTTAGGAAGGTGTTGGACACCTTAACGGAGGAGAGGGTGGCCAACACTCTAGTCTTCTAAGCATTCCATCTTCAGGATAGTACTGCAAAATTCTCAGGATGGGCTATTTCTAGACCATGTTTAGTTAAAATATAATCGATCGAAATAAATTAAGGATAAATACTTACATACGGAGATGATTCATCTCTATCAGCCTTCACCTTCATCCCACCAGTGATTCGGACTATGGTTTCTCTTCCAGAGAGATCAGTCATATGCATCTCTAGGCATGATAGTATTTCAGGTGAATAGCATTCCAAGCCCTTGGTAGGATTTATCCTTCCATGTTGATAACCAATATGCTCCTTTGCCAGCTTCGAAATCAATTAAGTATGGACCTTCCCACTTGGGAGCTTGCTTGCCATCACTTGGTTTCGTTGTGTTTTGGAAGGCTTTTCTTAGTACCAAGTCTCCTTCTTGAAATCTTCTTATCCTTATATTCTTGTTGTATGCTTTAGAAATCCTTTGTTGATATGATGCCATCCTTAATTTAGCTGCATCCCTGAGTTCATCCAAAGCTTCCAAATCTTGCAATAGTGCTTCAGAATTGGTAGTTGCATCCTGAAGATGTTTCCTTGCTGTAGGCATGACCATCTCTGTTGGTAGCATTGCTTCTGTTCCAAAGACCAAGGAGAAAGGTGTCTGACCCGTTGCATTCTTGGAAGTAGTCCTATCAGACCAAAGTACAAATGGAAGCTCTTCTGCCCATTTCCCTTTCTTTTCCCCAAGCTTCTTCTTCAAGTTATTGACAATGATCTTATTCGAAGATTCTGCTTGTCCATTAGCCTGAGGATGGACCGGTGTTGAGGTTACCATCTTGATCCCCCAACTCTCACAAAAGTCAGTCGTTCTTTTGCTAATGAATTGAGAGCCATTGTCACAAATTATTTCAGATGGTACTCCAAATCTTGTTAAGATATTACTTTTGATGAATGACAACACTTCTTTATCTCTAACTTGCACGAATGCTTCAGGTTCGATCCATTTCTAGAAGTAATCTGTCATTACTAGCATGAATACCTACTATATCCATTCCCATATCATGAAGGGCTATGGTGAAATACTAGGATGCATTGGTTCAGCAGGTTGGTGAAGGATGTGGCTATGTCTTTGGCAAGGATCACACTTTTGGGAATATAGCATGGCATCCTTCTTCATAGTTGGCCAGTAGTATCCTGTCCTTAAGGTCTTCGAATAGAGGGTTCTCCCTCCTGTGTGATTCCCACAATCTCCTTCGTGGATATCCTTGATTACTTCATTTGCTTCTTCTTTGTTGAGACACCTCAAATATGGACTTGCAAGAGATTTTCTATACAAGATATTGTTTATAATTGTAAATTTTGATACCTTCATCCTGAAAGCCTTTGCATTTTCTCCATCAGGGATGACATCTTCTTGTAAATATTTCGTTATGGGTTTCATCCATGATGAATCGTCTTGAACTTGAGTGGTTAAAACAGTGATATCCTCGGGATGGACTGTTTTATCCTCAGGATGTTTAGCCATATCCTCGGGATGTGCCTGGCTATCCTCAGGATGCCACTCTTCAATTGCTGGTTTCAGGATGTGGATGATGGGAATCTTGGATCCTTCAGGTAAATTGAAAGATGATCTCAGATTTGCTAAGGCGTCAGCTTCAGCATTTTCTTCCCTAGGTACCTGTGTTAGTGAAAATTCTATAAAAGAAGTAGCTAAATTTTTAACTATTTCGAAATAAACAGCTAATTTTTGACCCTTTACTGCATATGATCCATTAAAATGGTTAGTAATCAACAAAGAATCAACAAAAACTTCAATATTGACAATATGCATGTCTCTAGCAAGTTGTAAACCAGCAATGAAAGCTTCATATTCTGCCTCATTATTGGTTGTTTGAAATGCACATCTAATAGCATGGGGTATCTTGTCCCCTTGTGGCAATTTTAGTAGTATTCCTAGGCCTGTGCCTCTTGCATTCAAAGCACCGTCAGTGTATAGAGTCCATTTTTCTAAATTTTCATTTAGTTGTTGAACTTCGGACTCTACTTCACTCAGGATGTCACTACTGAAATCAGCCACAAAATCTGCTAGAGCCTGTGATTTGATTGCATTTCTAGGCTCATATTCCAAGTCAAAAGATCTTAATTTAACTGACCATTTTGCCATTCTTCCAGACATTTCAGGTTTTCTAAGTACATTTTTAATGGGATAATTAGTTTGAACATATATTTTATGTGTTTCGAAATAGTGCCTTAACTTGGTAGAAGCCATTATTAAAGCTAAAATAAGTTTTTCGAGATGTGAATACCTGCTTTCAGCATCTAGTAGAGTTTTACTTACATAATAGACATGATGTTGTTGCCCTTCAAAGTCTTTTACCAAGACAACACTTATTGCATTTCCAGAAACTGCAAGATATAGCTTGAGAGGTTCTCCATCCTCAGGTTTCATCAGTAGTGGAGCTACTGCAAGATAATCTTTCAGCTTCTTCAATGCTTCCTCATGTCTCTGTCCCCAGTCGAATTTATTATTCTTCTTCAGGATGTCATAGAACTCCTTGCATTTCTCTGAGGATTTCGAGATGAATCTATTCAGAGCTGCTATCCTGCCAGTTAGCCTTTGTACATCCTTGATATTTCTTGGGGATTTGAGATCAAGGATGGCCTTTATTTGTTCAGGGCTGGCTTCTATCCCTCTTTTGGTTACTAAGTATCCAAGCAACTTTCCCACTCCAACTCCGAAGTGGCATTTTGCTGGATTTAACTTCATATTGTAGGCATCCAGGATGTCAAAGGCTTTTTTGAGATCCTGAAGATGATTCTCTGCTTTCTTGGATTTCACAACCATGTCATCAATGTAGACCTCCATCGTGTCCCCAATCTTTTCCTTGAACATCATGTTCACCAGCCTTTGGTAGGTGGCACCTGCATTTTTTAGTCTGAATGGCATGGCTATATAACAATATATACCTGACGGTGTCATGAATGCTGTATCCTCCTGGTCATCTGGTTCCATTTATATTTGTTGGAATCCTGAGGATGCATCCATGAATGTCAGCATCTCGTGGCCTTCTGTAGGATCCACCATCAAATCTATGTGTGGTAATGGGAATGGATCCTTAGGACAGGCCTTATTGAGGTCTGTATAGTCTACACACACTCTCAAATTCTCATTTTTCTTTTGAACCACCACTACGTTCGCAAGCCATCTTGGGAATTTTACTTCCCTTATCATCTTGGATTTGAGTAGCATGTCCACTTCTTCCTGTATGATGTTATTTCTTTCTAGAGCAAACTTTCTTCTTTTCTGCTGAATGGGTTTGAAACTCTTATCAATCCCAAGCTTGTGGGTAATGACATCCTTAGAGATGCCAGTCATACCTTCATGCTTCCATGCAAAAGTAGACATCATGGATTTAAGAAATGAAATTAGTGATTGCTCAATATCATAAGGGATATTTTTACCAATCTGCATAGTGATATCCTTGTTATTGTCGTCGAGGCAGACGGCTTTTACATCCTGGTCAGGATGTGCTTTAACATCCTAAGGATGGCACTGTGCATCCTGCTGTAATTGCTATGCTTGTCGGGATGAGGCCTTCATTGATGTAGTATAACAGTCCTTGGCTTCCTGTTGATCGCTGTTGACTTTCACAACTCCCCAAGGTGTAGGTAGCTTCACCCACTGGTGATATGTTGAAGGTACTGCCTTCATGTCATGTATCCAGGGTCTCCCAGGATGACATTATAGCAGGATAGGGAATCTATCACACAGAATCTCTGGATAGAATTCACTCCTTCTACATATACCGGTAGTTTGATGTCACCCACTGTGCTCATAGTTTCCCCACTGAAGCCCACCAGGACTGACGATCTGGAAACTATTTCAGATTCCGGGATGTTCATTCTTTTGAGGGCTTCAAGCTGGATGATATTCACTGAGCTTCCTCCATCTACAAGAATCCTACTAACAAAGTGATTAGCAATATATAAAGTAATGACTAAACCATCATGATGAGGGTTAAGAATGTTCTCCCGGTCTTCTTCCTCAAAGCTTGTCAGTTTAGAGGTTATCAGGATGGTCGTCTTCGTAGGTCTTTCTCCTTTTACTGACTTTGTTTCCCTCGCGTGCCTTTTAGCAGCTGAATATGAGGTTCCACAAATGTCTGATCCACCTGAAATAAAGTTGATGATGCCAGCATCCTTAGGTGGGGATGCTGCTCTTTCTGGGATGTTGGTGCCATCCCGAGCCCTTGATTTCTTCTTGCCCAGGAGATCTTTAAGATGACCTTTAGTTAGAAGGTATGCAATCTCCTTTCTCAAGGCTATACAATCTTCAGTGATGTGGCCGAAATCTTCGTGGAAGGCACACCATTTTGATTTGTCCTTCCATGCTGTCTTGTTATCCTTCTTTGGCCATCTTGCTTTGTCCCCGAGATCCTTCATGGCATACATCAATCCTGTTACATCCACAGAAAAACAATAATCTGATAACTTAGGACATTCATCCTCATCGTCATCCTCCACCACATTAACCTTCTTATTATCGGGTCTATGGTTTATGCTTGTATGGTTCGTATGTGGGAGTGGACTTTCGATTAGGATGGTTATATCTTGAGGATGATTCTATCCTCTCTTGTATCTTTTTGTCATCCTCAAGTCGGATGAACCTCAAAGCCCTGTTCCTGACTTCATCCATGTTCCTACAAGGGTTCATCACCAATTCTTGGTAGAATGGTGAATCTTTTTGTAGCCCCATCTTGAATGCTTGTACTGCCGTTTTGACATCCAGGTTCGGGATGTCAAGTGCTTCCTTTCCAAACCTAGCAATGTACTCTCTTAGTGATTCCCCCTGTGGTTGAGTCACCCTGTATAGATCACTTGTCAAACGTTCGAACGTTCGACTGCAAGAAAATTGATTGTTAAACATGTTAATTAAATGTGCAAAAGAAGTAATAGAATAGGGAGGAACACTTAAGAGCCATTTCAAGGCTGGACCAATGAGAGTTGAACCAAATCCTTTGCACATGCATGCTTCCTTAAGATTGGCAGGGATTGGATTTATCTCCATCCTTTCCCTATACTGAGCCACATGCTCCTCAGGATCTGTAGATCCATCGTAGAGCTTCATGCTTGAAGTCTAAAAGCGCTTTGGGATCTCTGCGTCACATATGGGAGGTGCAAATCGAGACACCCTATGGCATGCTAAGGATACCTTGGGGATAGGTTGTACTATCCCTGGCACACTCGATACCATATCCTTGATCTTCTGTAGCTCCTTTGCTAGCTGATCGAGGACTTATACCTGTATCCTGCAAAGAAGCAACATCATTAGTAGTAAAAGTACTGGAACTTAAATTGTTACCGTTATTGTTGTATCCTTGGGATGGTCCAGGTGTATATCCTGGATCCCTGGTGGTTGCCATCCTGGGTGCAGTAGTTGTTTCTGGAGCAGAGAATCCAGTGCTCATGGGGATGAAATCTCCTTGATGAACGCCCCTAGAGATGCCAGAATTGAAATCTAACACCCTGGGTTGTAATGATGTCCCCATGTCTTCAGTCGGTCTCTTTGAGGATGTTTTGAGGGATTGTATCATTCTCATTATCATCCTATTGGTCTCCTGCTGTTGTTGCATTTGATCCTTCACTATTGAAAACATAGAAAGGAGCTCATCATTTGATACGAAAACAGGAGGAGAACATCCAAATGTCCCCATTGCTGGTCTAGGTGGAATCTGGGAAGTGGCACTCCTTGAGAATGCAGGTGGGGGTGGCAGTGTAGCATTTCTGGTAGAGGTTGAAGATGGCATGGATGAGGAAACAGTTTTCTGGAAAGAAGACATAGTTGTCAAGATTTTGTAAAGTGAGTTGTTTTTGGAAAAAAGTTTGAACAAAGCTTTTTATTCAAAATAGCACCACTTCCCCCACGGTGGGCGCCAAATTGTTTTGGTAAAAAAATTACTAGGTAGAAATAATTTTGTATTCCAAATTACAAATTGTGAGGTAGAGTGCTATAAGTGTGAATCAAGTTTATAATCTAGTTATATTCTGAAAATGGTTAATCGGGATGCAAAAGAAATAAATAAATGACAACTATGCTCGGGATAGCAAAGGTATGATTCGGGATGGATAGTTATATCTTCGGGATGTAACTGTTGGCAGATTCAAAGAATAAGGATATAAAGTATCAATACACAAAGAACAACACTCGATCTATGAGGAAAGCCCTTGATCAGTTGTAGATCGCCGACATAAAACCTCGGGAGGAGACTAGGCCCCTGCCTTGTTTGTTAATATTAATATGGTAAAAAGAATTACAACTTTGGATGAATGATTGGACGAGTAATCTAAGGTTACAATGATTGTGTGAATATTCTAAGTAGCTGAGTGTGTGTGTGTGTATAGCTATAGTGATAGCAATGTGTCCTATACTCGTCCATCATTCCCATTTATATAATACAAGGAAGTAAATAAAGAATCCCGTAAGATCCGCCATGTAGTTAAGTTGTTTAAAGGCTTCAGGTGACCGTTTGTAATGGTTTCTCCTCAGCTAGTCGTTGTACCAGCTATTTCCTTATTCCTCGCCGATATTTAATGAGTATCGGTTACAATTTTGACTCCATCTTCGATGTTTGACTTTGGTTTGTGTAAGTTACTCTTCAATCTTTGGCTCCTTTGACTGAGTGTTATAATATAGACGTTGGAGAGAAATTATGTATCCATACTATAACTTAGTTGTACCTGTAATCACATATAAAAAAGGTAATTCGTTAGTCCATTCTCAGGATGTGCACATGTTGTTGAGCCCTTCAGCATCCTGAGGATGCTACACCATGGATGTGAGGTAAAATCATCCTGAGGATTTTCAACACAACAATAAGCAACATATTAAATAAAGGCATTTGAAAACATGGTTCGTATGGAACCAAGAGAATGATAGTTAAATCCTCATGATAAAAATGGTCATAGTAAAGAACTATGATCGGTATGATCGAGAATGATTGCAAACATGTTCTAAATGGCCACGTTAAGAAGAATAAAAGGAATTGCACCTTCATGGACCATTGACCCATAATGGATGAAGTATCATGTAAAACCAACGTATAAATGGTTAGGGGTCATAGAAATGAAGGTATTTTCATAATAATAAACCGAATTTGGTATAGGACTGAAATATGCATATTAGCTAATAAAAGAAAGTGTGTGAATAATGCATACATATGTGGGTAGACATATGTATGCTTACACAAAAAATAAGGGGTAAAAATACCTTTCAGAAAAACAAGTTGAAATAAATCTTCGGATCGATACGTTCTTTGGGATGAGAACAAACAAAAAGGGGTCGTAGGACCATAAATGATCCATAGATAAGTCAATCGGTTGGTAAATGATCTTTAGGATCAAACAATCTCCGAGAAAATAAGTAGAAAAAAATCCCGTAGGGATAAGAAATTAGATGCTATACGATGAGATAATATCTAAATAAATAAAAGTCTGGTGACTCGGGTTAAGTAGTGAATAAGAAGCTCTTTGAAGCGAAAATAAGATTGAAAAGCCGAATAAGAAGGGATCACGGGCCCCAGACCTAGAAAACTGTCACACCCTCAAATTCCACGTGCAGGGTTTTACCGCGAGGCGCGTGACACACCAGGATCCAAGTCAACGGTCACAATAAACGACAACTATATGATATGAAAACAACGTAAACCATTCATTCCGTTTTCAAAATGTAACCACAACAGTGGAAGCATAAAACGTTATTACAACCCAAAAAGTAAAAGTTATATGTATGATAATGTTCAAAAACCATGCAAATGAATCCTAGACACCGTGAGACCCCGTGCGCCTATCGACTGCTGCTACCTTAGCGACCTGAGAAAAACAGGCTAAAAAACGCCAGCACATAATGCCGGTGAGTTCACAGGTTTTTATGAAAAACGACTCCGACATTTCCCAAAGAATACTCCTAACCAAAACCATGCAAAGATACTCCTAACCATACCAGGCCATATGTATACCAGCCAGACGAATACCTGCTACTACTATGATTGGAAAACCATTACTGGACAAGAATACATGAATACAAGAATACATGAATACACCTGCCCGAATACACGAATACAAGAATACCTGAAGAGACAACATGCATCCGTCTGACCTCCAGTCGACGAGTGGGGGCCGGTCACGCCCAAATAGATCTATCCATATATCCCCCGTTGTGCTACCACAACACATTCATGGTTTTCCCCGAGACTTTAACAAATCTTATAGTAACCAAAAGACTACCCCAATATGTAATAAGTTCATGAATACGAGTACGTGATACCATATAGTAACCAACGACTACCTCAAAAGCTTTACAAATACGAATACTTAGCATAACATAGGTTTTATGAATACCGAAACGTGATATGACACATGTTTTATGAATATGCATACGCAAGATGACACACCTTTTACGTATTCAAAAATGTAAGTTGACACACCTTTTATGAATACAAAAATGTAAGTTGACACACATTTAATGAATACAAGTAACCAGCATGTTTTCTCCCCCGAGAGCAAAACCAGTAAAAAGTGGGGCCGTGACCCACCTTAGGTTGCGTCTTCAATTAAAAGAGTAATCCGACATGTG
Source organism: Ambrosia x helenae (assembly GCA_030844895.1). Lineage (NCBI taxonomy): Eukaryota > Viridiplantae > Streptophyta > Magnoliopsida > Asterales > Asteraceae > Ambrosia > Ambrosia x helenae. Next base: position 1,787,187 of record CM061229.1, read on the forward strand.
TTTGATAGCCCCAACTAATGGCGACCTATCAATAAGTTTGCATAAGTGTTTTGACTACTTACCCGAAGGTTAACTAGTCCCCGATTGTCCAGATCTTGACTACGAGTGTTTAAAAGTGTGTTTGAACGTTAACCGGACACACCGGACAGACCCGACATCCTGTTGGTGACCCATTACACAAACTAATAAAGCATATAGGGTTTACACAAACGGTTCAAGCATAAAACACTTAGATTGCATCAAAAATCGCATATACGAAGTCGTAAGGTCGAATCGGTAAAATTCCATGTTGGTTCGACCCATTGTTCCTCGGTTCGACCTTTATAATGTCCATTTGACCTATACACAAGTTCATTCAACCTAACACATGTTTATTGACCCTAACACATGTTAATTCCCTAACACATGTTAATTCGACCTAAATAGTGTTCATTCGACCTTTAATCAAGTTCATTTGACCCTATGCATGTTCATTCGACCCATTTGATGTTCATTCGACCTATTTTATGTTCATACGACCTCCCGAGGGGTCGAACCAACTTCTGGTTTGACCCAACAGCTGCAAAAACTCATAAAACGCACCAAAACGCATCAAAACAGTCCGAAAACGTCACGAAACACCACAAATCACAGCAGTCAACTATTATTAATCTATCCCCACAAAACCTTACCAATTTTACCTCGAAATCAGTCTGTTTTACAAGTTACCCAAAATAGCAAATTATGGATATGTCACATCATACGCATGCAATCTTTACCTGATATGGAAACTTATCAAAATAATCTATCAATTAGCTCAATATGCTCATATTATTATGTGTAAGAAAACCCCTAATCATTTCATCAACAATAACAATCATGAATCAAACCCTAGATCTATCACAAAACCCCCCAAAATGGGCAAAACATCATCAATAACCAATTACAACCTATAATAATCCTAAACCACCATCTAGAACATTTATAAATCATCATCATATTATCTACACACCATTCAAACATCAAACAAATTCATAAAAGTTCATAACTCATTATTTAACATCACTAACACATGTATTTTTGCATAAAAACTCTTTATTAATGATAAGTTTTTGTTTTGAAAGATGTTAGAAAGGTTTTTATCCATGAAAACATGTTTGAATCAGATCTAGACTCTTAGGGTTTAAGAAAAACGAATGAAAATTGATTAAGAAGGTTTTGGATCAAAACACACCTGAATCTTCTCTTGTTTTTGATATAGATAATATCCTTATGTTTGGATTTGAAAAACAAGGTCAAAAACTTCTTTCTACAGGTTTGGGGTTGACAGAGAACACTTAGAGGCGTTTTGGGTTTGTGAAATGATGAAAAAGTTGCAAAGTGTGGTATTTATACTCCTGGTTCATTCGACCCCTGTAGATGTCGAATGGGTTTCTTATGGTGGTCGAACGAAGACCATTCAACTAGTTCAAACCCCCTTAGGTCGAACCAGTTTCCTTGTTTTCCCCATTTTTCCAGTTTTATCGTCTAAACGCGTTTAACACATCCAAACCCATGAACATGCAATCCTAACATATGTTAAGCATGTATAATCATATAATCATCATTCAAACACGTGTTTGCACATTACACATCATATATTAGAGATGAGCATACAAGGCCGAATACCGATCCCGTCCCGTCCCGTCCCGATCCCGATACCGTACCAAACCGATACCGAACCGTGGGGTTTCGGGATCGGTATCGGTTCCCATATTTATGGATTTTCGGTTTCGGTATTATCGGTATCGGTACGGGATCGGTATGGTATCGGTATTTTAAGGTAAAATACCGATACCATACTGCTACCGTACCGATACTGAACCGATACTGTACCGTACCGTATGTGTTTGGTATCGGTATTGATTTTTTTGGACTTTTTGGTATCGGTATTGTCGGGATCGGTATCGATTCGGTACCGATACCGTCCCGAGCTCATGCCTATCATATATAGCTCAATTCATGTTTATCACTCAATCTCATTCATGTAATTCACCAACAACGAGACTCAAGACTTGTGTGTGCGTGTGATGACCCTAATGATCCTCCGAATCATTGAACCCTGGATAATACGTAATGTTACCCAACTCAACTGACCCTGTTAAGTACGTGTGATATAAGTTTTTCGTGAAGATAGACTTATATGTTGGTAAAATGTTAACCTGAACATGTCGGGTGTCACAAAAACTATCTTTAGGCAACTTGAAATGAATGAATTAAGATTGAGTAGTGTTCAATTGAAATGAAAATCGAATTCTTTGGCTTAGCACCAAGAAATGCAAAAGAAAAGTTTCGAGGGCGTAACCTCTTTAAGGGTGTAGAGTTGTAACACCTCAAAAATCCATTTCTTATAACTAAGCTAATAGGCGTAATTTATACTTAACGAAACAGGTTAACTAGTAAAACGGGAATTTTATGGATAAATAAAACGGGGCTTAGATGGTAAAAATGAGGGTCTTTTCTAATAGGAAATAACCTCGTTGTTTTTATTATGTAGAAAGGGGATAAAAACCTTAAGGACTCAATTCCTCTATTTATGCGACTAACTGATATAAACACTAAAAAGAATTGCGTATAATCCTTAAAACTTGTTTATGTTGACAAATATTTGTTAGCTTAAAAAGGATAAATAAAAGACTTAACTTTTGGTTAAAATGGAGGGGTAAATAGGATTTTGGCGTTAAATACTCACAAGAGTTCATAAGGGCTAAGTTAAGGGGGGCACTAGTGTAAATATCTTGTTAAAACAAGATGATTAGGAACTCACTTGGGGTTTCATACGAATTCACCCCAAAGGGGCATTCTAAAGCCTATAACCTAACCTCAAAAACTCCAAATTGAATATAAAGTTCAAGGGATTGAATGATGGCAAGATGGGAGTGTGATCTAGAGGGTTATCTTCAAAGATTAAGCTTTTGGTAAGAATTTCGTCTAGAAATTCGAAACCCACACGTGGGTTTTGAATAAATTAGGTTAAAATTCGTATGATTTATGGAATATGGGTGAAATTTGATGTTTGATCTTCTATAATGGTTTAGAGATAAGTCATTTATTGAAATTGCTTGTTTGCAAAAGATGATGATTTTGGTTTTCATTAGTAGCCTTGATGTTACTAAAATTGTTGTAAATCAATGTTATTAGCATGGGTTGTGTTTGAATAACACCTTATGTGTATTGCATTATAATTGTGTGCCAAGTTGATTTGCAAGTTGAATTGAAAGGTAGCCTAACTTGATGGATATAACGAGTTACAAAGGATCATTTCATAGTTTGGTTACTTGATAGGTGACTGATGTGCCTGGTTTTAGTAATTAGAAAGATATCATTTTCCCGATGCCAAAAACTTTGATGTCTTAGTTCCAAAATAGTGATTTTGGGAAAACGATTGATTTTTATTAAACCATTTAAACAAGTTTTAAATTTATAAGTAAACGATAGTTACTTTAGAAACTAAAACCAACACATAGGCAGAGAACCTGACGTGTATAGCATAGCTTTCTAGGGTAAATACCGAGTATGATATTCCATAGAATACAATTTCCCCTACTCAACCTTTTATTAAATAACTAATCGAGTTTGAAAGAAAAATAAAACGAGGGGGGCGGGGGGATTCTAAGAAAAATAGTTTTGAAAAAAGGTTTTGGCTTTATAAAATAAAAAGATAAAATAATAGAGATAGTGGACATGCACATCTCGGGGCCCTCCATATAAGTAGTTAAGTTTATTTTTAGAAAGAGTATTAAGTTTAATTATTGTGAGGAGGACAACAGTGGGCTTGAAGTGTTGACTCCTTGATAGAGAAACAGGCTACTACTGAGTAGTATGCGTAACCTCCCGATGCGTGTCCGCATGAAGCTTCACCGATTGAGCCCTGCATTTGTAGGTGCTTCCCAAACTGTGGTCAAGTCACTAGTCCTCGAACTTATCTTCTTCTTAAAATGGAGGGTTGACTTCCGACCTGGAACACTGTACACCTCGTATCCTCGATGTAGGTTAACGGTCATGAACACCGAATGATCTCACTTACAATCAGCTCATGTGACATGTATCCCCAATGGTTAAAGGTTTTGTACTAACGAGACCTAGATATGGAATTCTTGTTTTATTTATCTTAAAAGTGACACTTTAATATTTATTGAGTAGGTAAATACAAAGTTGGTTTACTGATTTATGACTTAACAAATCCAACCCATAAACTCTCGAGATGAATGAAATCCTTAACAGAGTGGAACATAATCCTAAAGGTGTGTAATTCGAAGATCACTGGTGCACCTGTAGGGAATCCTCCCTTTGCCAAGAAAGTCATTCATTCATCTGGTAAGAACCAGAAATGTGTCACTCAGATCTGGTCCACTTCAGAAGCCATTGCTTAGAACCTGGTTTGGATATCAGAAGCCCGAAGGATCTGTCTCACTACCGGTTTCCTTGCCTTGGATCTAGCTCGGGACTACCAAAAGCTGATTAAACCTCTTGATAGTTTATTTTACTTGGTAAATGTTGATGTTAAAAGTTTATCAAGTTAATCACAATTTGAACCTGTCACAAGATAAACAAGCAAGAATTAGATAAGAAGATAACACAACAAATAACTAAAAACAAAATACTACTAATAAGATTAAAAGTCTACAAATCAAAGTGGGTTGAAGATCATAGAAAGATACAACCATAGTGAATGATCAACACAAGAACATGGTTGCTCATAGACAAGCCTTCCATCTCCTAGTGCTATGTATCTAATGCAATCCTCACCTTAATAAGAAAAAGCTAAAAAATGAGTTTTATGGTCGAAATTGCAAGCATGAGTCATGCCTCTAGCTGAAGATGATAAATATGGCTTATCCTTTAGGAGAAGATAAAAAAAAAGTATGCTATTTCTTCAAAAATAAGTAGGTAGAAAATCAAAAGAGAAGAAAGAACCTTACAATTAGTGGGGAAGAAGAAAGATAATGAGGGGAGAAACTAGAAAACCTTAAGTAAATATTAATTATGTTTTAAATTTTAAATGATGTCCTTTAAGGGTAATTGGGTAATTTCACACCAACGTAATAGAATAAGATAACTGGTGTGCATACAACTAAACATGTTTTTTTACAACATTTATGACACATTTTAGAGTTTTTTCGGTAAACCTTGGCAAATTAGTTCTATTTTTTTTACTTTTGATTTTCGGGATGATCAGGCCGCAAAATGAGAATGGAAGCAAAAAAATGTCAAATTGTTGTTCAAGACACGGGTTGTGCCTGCAAAGCACACCCCGTGCATAATCTTTAAGTAAGGAATAAAATAGAAGTCTCCTCAAGACAAGACAAAGTGATGGTCACCTAAGTGAACTAAAAGAAAACTATGTGGTTAGAAAAGCTCCAAACTTCATAGAAGCATATCCCAGGCTAGGAAATGAGTTACGGGGACCATAATATCTCACTCTTGAGTATCTCGACTAGGTGAAGCAAAAAAGGGTTTTATGTCAAAATTGTAAGGCAAGGATCGTGCCTCTACCTTGAAATGACAAAAACCCAGCTTGTGACACTCAGGCACACCCATAAAGGACAAGAAGATCCTTTTTTTACTATTTGAAGATCTCATGGGACCCATAAGAGTTGATCACGACCCGTGCTAGTCTTGTACGAAGATCTGGTCAATTTGAAAGCGAGCATGGGCCATGCCCGACCACCTAGTTCAGTCTATAAATAAGATGCTTCCCCAGCCATTTGCGTTTCTTAATTTTTTTTTTTCCTTTCCCTTTAGATTATACTCTATTTTTACTCATTTCTACTTTGGTATTGTAATCCTAAGATTGTAAGAACAAGTGTAATTAACTTCCAATCTTGTGATAATTAATATAATTAAATCAAGTTTGTTAACGGATACCTTTAAAGCCATGAGTTGATTTAGTTCTTTTGGCCACCTGGGGAAACAATCCCTTGATGGGTACTTAACTAAATGGGTTACGTATAAACCATGACCGTGTGTTTTGGGAATGACTTTAAGTACCAATCAATATATTGACAATGAGTTTTCCAAGTTCTTAAAAACATATCACTAACATTGTGTTTATTGAGTCAAACATTCATGTTTTTCTATATCTATGTAGTAATAACATAGTAACTGCTTAAAAGGGTGTTAGAGGTTATGGTTTAGGACTTCTGGTTTGGTAAATTTTTGCTTTAGCGTGGTGACAAAATCTATGCGCTATAGACTTGGTTTATTCATCCTCACTACTCTTGCGGAGATAGGATCGAACCAAGAGGTCCATAGTTATAGGTGGAATAAATCCTTTATGAATATTTTTTTTACTTAATACTAAACCTCAATAATGGATAGTCACCGTATTGCTTATGTTCAAGATTACGGGTTTAATTCTGACCTTGCGGATTCGTTGCCTTGCTGCTTCCTTACAAAATGGTTGAGATGTGATGATGCCCACAAATGGAGTCCGCCACTCTAACCATTAACATACATAACATTGCATAGGTCTTAAAATACGTATTTGGACTGTTATCTCGCATATTCCCGGAACAGATTTTCAAAGGCGTATGGTGTTTTCTAAAAGTAAACTTTTGGGAATCCATGACCAACTTAGGGGTTGTGCCAGTAAGTGCTGAGCCATTAAGAGGTCTGACTTGGCTCGACCTGACTAGTTGGTGGTGTAAGAGGTGGTGCGTGAGTAGCCGACTGAGGGTTATGAAACAGGTTAATGGATAAAGACGTAAATTTTAATTCCACATCATTTTGAAACATAATGGGTAAGAGGCTTACTGACTAATTCAGAGGTGTCCTATCAATGAACCTAAGATACTTAATGTTGACTGATTCAGAGGTAAGTCTCCTAATGGAATCATTAAAAGGCTACCAAATAGCTCCTTAGTTAAGCCTAAGTGGCCCTTTCTTAACCTGATTTCAAAACAATCTTCCATTTATTTATTTTCTTTTTCTAGGATTGTCGGATCTCGAAGAACAAGATATTAGAGACTATGCGCGAGCCGATTCAAAGGCAGACACAATGAATCAGATGTTGTTAGATGTGTGAAACTTAGAATGATATGAAAATAAACAAACACAAAGTTCACACAACACACAGTTAGAAACTCAACGTAATATGATAAGTGAGCAAAAGTTAAACAATTCAAGAGCGCAAGGCACCTTGATGTGTTGCAAAACACATCTGTTTTCCTATGTTTTTGTATATTATTTGGTCATGTTTTTATTTGTTTTGTGTCGTTTTATTATGTATTTATTTATTTTATTATTTTATAGGTGTTTTAGAGGAAATGAGCTCAAAATGAAAGAATTTAAATCGAGACACCAACACTTGAGAGCAGGTATTCTTGACATTGGAACGTAAACGAGCAACTTTGATCAAGTCAAGAACACCTTAGGAAAGAACATAGGAAAAAAGGATGTGTTATTGCAACACATCACACCTATATATAGGCTGCCTCCTTACGCATGGACTGTTCCAGGCGTAAGGGCTCTTATGCTGAGGGTTCCGGCATAAGGCTCTTACGCCTGAGCAATCAAATACAAATAATTACATGGTTTAAGCATCCGAATTGCTACCCTAATCAATACGAAACATACCTAAACATGAATCTAAGCTAGGACCTATGCTAGACATATCCGAAGGGTGCACTTATACTTTTTTTATGCCATTTATACAAAAATTCACAAAACCACTCTTTTTATGCTTCACTAGACGTTTCGGTATCTTATTAACACTATATTACATTTCGGTACAAAAACCACATTGTGTTTAACATTTATTCAACCCTAGTAAAACATACTTTAGGAATGATATAAAGCTTGGGCACGTGATAGGCTAGTCTGTTTAAATTTGCATGACAGTTAGCCATCATCTATATATATATAATAGGATTTGGTTCAAATGAGAACCTTTCCCCAAATTGAGAACTGAGAGAACCATTCTGGGCCACACATTTCTCTAAGGCAAAAAAAAATTTTTTTTTTTTTTTTTTTTTTTTTGCAAAAATCGCTGCTTTATATGTAAGAAATTTTTTTTTTTATTTTTTTTGTATATTTTTTTTTCAGTATACACATGTGTATAATTGCATTATACACATATGTATAATGCAATATACACATATGTATAACTGAAATATACACATATGTATAGCTGAAAAATGCTATATACACATATGTATAATTGCTATATACACATATGTATAATTGACATATACACATATGTATAAATGAAAAAAAATTCAAAAAAAAATAAAAAAAAATTTTTTCCTTGCATAAAAATGTGCGATTAAAGCAAAAAAAAAAAAATTTTTTTTTTTTTGCCTTTATATGAAATGTGTGGCCCTGAATGGTTCTCTCAGTTCTCAAATAGGGGTTGGTTCTCTTAGGATCCCTACCCTATATATATATATATTTTAAAGGACTAAATCGTACATGACACTCATATAGTCATTTCTCCTTGAGAGTGTCATGTATGATGCCATGTGCAGTCGCAGATCCAGAATTTTTTTTGACCGGGGGGCAAATTGGTTGGTTAACAAAATGGGTCGTGTAAAATCCGTTCATCCGTACTTTTATATTTAATTATTGATATAATGAAATGGAAAATATTTTTTTATAAAACTTTAACGTGTATAATGAACCAAAAGTGTATGAAAAAATCATTTGTAATCCAAAAATTAGACTAAACGAAGAACACTTATAAATCTTTGAATAAATCATAACACTAAAACACATTATTTAATATTAAATGTTTAACTATAATAATAATATTATAAGGTTCTTTAAAATTTAATGAAACTATTTTTAATTAGGTGAGTTTAGGATAATTTAAAATACAAGTCAAACTAAAAAAAATCTTTTTTTTTTTTTTTTT
>CM061229.1:3596158-3763300 GCA_030844895.1 Ambrosia x helenae
AAACAAAAAATTGGGAAGCTATAAGCACATTGCTTACGTGGTAGATCACATCATAGATGATCAAACCACTAATTACAAGTCTGTGCCATCTCCGGTGCTTTTTGAAAATCACAATTGTCACCAAGTTACACCGGAGAGCTCGGTAAAATCAGATTCATCATCGGAAATTGAATCTAATACCTCGAGTATTGGTGATCCTCATTCCGATGTGAGACGATTTTAGGCTTGAATGATGAGGGTGTTTATGCTGAAAGTGTGGATTCAGACTCAGAGAGTGATGATACTGGTAATGTTCAAACTGTTAATGCATGTGAAATTCCAAAAGAAAATCACATCATTACTACTGAACCAGTTTCACCATCTCAACATGTGCATCCGATGGCAAATGCTCATCGTGAGAAAAAGTCTGAAAAGAATGTGATTAAAAAAGACCTTGAGAATAAAGATGTTAAGAATGAACCATGTGACAAACCTGTCAAGGTGTTCTATCGGATGGAAGGATCCGATAAAATCATCTCTGATGAGGAATTTCCAATCAAAAATGCTAACTATGCTAAAATAGAAAAGATTTGGCAAGAAAGCACCATTTGGTTCCCAAAACATGAGAGAACAAATGAGATTCCACCAGCAATTTTAAAGAAATTGTATTTGGATGTTCCTCAAGAACCAAAGGTCCATGTCACAGAGTTCATTCGACCCAATAACAGAGCTAATGGTTTTCATGAGCCTACTTACTCAAAAGGGCCACTCCCTGAGAGTTTGAGGAATCAACAGTACAATGATCAATATCCTATTAGATCATTTGCTTAATCAAATGCTCCAAATGTTTTTGAAGAGTACCGTGCATGCTTTAAATGTGGGGAACGAGGGCATTTACTTGCTCAGTGTCCATATGTAAGGCATAAAAGGCACGAGGCTGAAGTGAGAAATTCCATGAGAAAACCGATTGATCATTATATTCCACCACACAGACGAGTTGTTCTTCAACAACAACAGTTTTATAATCAAAACAATTTTCATCAAATGAGGAACAATCGTCCAATTCAATATGATCGAAGAAATCAGATTGCTATGGAACAATCATGGAGAAAGCCTGTGGTGAACGCAACAATTGACAGGCAAACGGTTCCACTAAAACCGATTGTCAAATCAAATGTTGGACCTAAGTCTGTTAAATCAGATAAGGTAACCAAGAAAGTTACGTTTGTTAACAATGTTCAGAAACCGACTGAGAATCCAAAATCTCAGATTCGCATTCTTAAAAGGTCTGATCAATCTTGGTCACCTAATGGTACTCCAGGAGCTTCGACTTCTAAGGTCAATGAGAAAAAGGAAACTGTTTTGAACAATCAGAAAAAGATTGATCCAAAACAAAAAGTTGTTGAAAATGTTAATGAGAATGTTTCTTTGAAAGCTGATGTTCAAAGGCCCAAGACTCAGGCTTGGGTCCCCCGAAAGAACTAAATGATTTACTTTTTGTGTGCAGGGAGCTTCAGCTGGCCCTATTAGCAGTCTTTGGATTGTTGATAGTGGAGCTTCAGGCCACATGACAGGGGATCTAGCGTTGTTGTTCGACGTGAAAAACATCAATGGAGGGTATGTCGCATTCGCTGGAAATAAAGGTGGATATATCACAATGGAGGGGAGCGTGAGTAATGGGATAGTGAGCTTTGAGCGGATACCTTATGTGAAGCAGATTGATTATAATCTGTTGAGTGTCAGTCAAATATGTGATAAACAATTTTCTGTGCATTTTGATGACAAATCCTGCTATATTCTCAAACCGGGCTTCAAAATTCCTAAGGAGTGGATAATGTTGATGGCACCTCGCGTCAACAATCTCTATATTCTTGATATGTCCAAGGCGATGACATCACAGGGGCAAATAACATGTTTTCTATCCAAAGCGACTGAGAAAGAATCGATAATGTGGCACCGAAGAATGGGGCACATTCATCTGAGAAAAATGAACCAACTTGTGAAAAATGGGCTTGTCGATGGAGTAAACGTGAAACATTTCCATCTGAATGACAAGTGTGTAAGTTGTAAGAAGGGGAAGCAACACAAACAGTCCCACAAAGTGAAGAAAGTCAACTCTGTAGAGATGCCACTTGAGCGGTTGCACATGGATCTATTCGGACCGGTCAAGCGCAAAAGTCATCTTGGAGAGCTTTATTGTTTAGTTGTCACTGATGACTACTCAAGATTTTCATGGGTGATGTGTTTGCAAAACAAAAGTGACACCTTTAACAACTTGAAAGTTCTGTTCACTCGATTGGAGAATCTCTACAATGTGAAGATAAAGAGAATTCGAAGTGACAATGGGACGGAGTTCAAAAATGCCAAGATGGATGAACTTTGTGAAAGCAAAGGGATACATCATGAATATTCGGCTCCGTACACCCCACAACATAACGGTGTTGCTGAACGAAAGAATAGGACTCTAATTGAAGCGGCTAGAACAATGCTTGCTGATTCAAATCTTCCGGTAATGTTCTGGAACGAGGCGATTTATGCAGCAAATTATACACTAAATCGGGTTCTAACAGTGAAGAAGTTTGGAAAAACATCTTATGAACTGTTACACCGACGAAAGCCAAACTTAGAGTATCTAGAACCTTTTGGGGCGCCATGCACGATGTTGAATCCAAGTGAGAAGTTTAGTCCTAAAGCTGAGGAGGGATACTTTGTTGGATATGCAACCCCGCTCAAACGGGTATTGAGCAAGCGAACTCGTCAAGTGGAGGATTGGGCTAACGTGGAAGTTCAACGATATACTCAAAATTTGCAAGGCACGGGTCCTGATTGGATGTTTGATTACAAAGATTTCTTTGAATCATTCAATCTAGATAGCTTGGTTGAAGAAGCTGTTATCAGATTACTTTACGGGTGTGAAAACGCGACGACTTCATCGTTGGTGCGTCCAATCACTGTGAACCCTCTACCAGCTTCTAATGATACCAATGCTCCTATACAAGAGGAAGATGTGTTTCAAGAGGCTTCAACTTCATTAGACTCTTCAGAATCTGAAGTTGAACAATTTGAAGAAGTCATTCTTGAACATGCAGAAGAACCAGAGGCAATGCCAGTGAACCCAACTCCAACTCCAGATGTTGCTTCATCATCAAACATGGGTCATGATCTGGATGCTGTAGAAAACTTGACTGTTCAGACGGGAGTTACTGTACCTGATTATCCGGAATCTCGGATTCATCGTATTCACCCGCTGGAGCAAGTTATCGGTGATCCTGGAAGCGGTGTTATGACCAGGGGGCAGCTGAGAAGCGTTAACTCGCCAGAGAGTTTTGGTGCTTTAGCATTATATGCCAAAATTCAAAAATCTGGTAGTCAAAATGATTGGTCGTTTGCGTGTTATGTGTCGCAGGTAGAGCCAAGGACATACAAGGACGCTTTGAATGAAGATGCCTGGGTTGAAGCTATGCAGGAGGAGTTATTACAATTCCAAAAATTGGGAGTTTGGACGCTCACGGATTTGCCGCCGGGAAGGAAGAAAATAGGCACTAAATGGGTGTTTAAGTGCAAGAAGGATGATCGTGGGGTTATTGTTCGTAACAAAGCCAGATTAGTCGTGCAAGGTTTCCATCAAATCGAAGGGATTGATTATAACGAAATCTATGCACCGGTAGCACGGATTGAAGCTATTCGGATGTTTCTTGCGTTTGCTTCATATAAGAAATTCAAAGTTTATCAAATGGACGTTAAGAGCGCATTTCTGTACGGGAAAGTCAAGGAAGAGGTTTATGTCGGGCAGCCACCAGGCTTTGAGGACCCAATCCACCGGGATAAGGTCTACGTGCTGAACAAAGCTCTATATGGTTTGCACCAGGCTCCGAGACAGTGGTACGAGGAGCTAAGTACATACCTCATCTCCAAATGATTTAAGCGCGGCCTCGTCGATTGCACCCTCTTCACGAAGAAGACGGGAGATGATTTGCTTCTAGTGCAGATTTACGTTGATGATATAATATTTGGTTCAACTAACGAGCTTTTATGCAGGGAATTCGAAACTGTCATGCAAGAAAAGTTCGAAATGAGCGCAATGGGGGAGATGCAGTTTTTCCTCGGCTTGCAGGTGGACCAAAGACCCGAAGGGATCTTCATTCACCAGACGAAATACGTATCCGACATCTTGAGCCGGTTCCAGATGGAGGACTCTAAGCCGATGGATACTCCGATTCAACCCAATCACGGGATTGGAGTGGACGCTAAGGGGGAGCTGACGGACCCATTTACATACAGAGCAATCATCGGATCTCTGATGTATCTGACGGCGTCTCGACCAGATATTATGTTTGCAACGTGTCTCTGTGCTCGCTATCAATCGAAGCCGAAACAAAGTCATCTGACGGCGGTCAAGCGTATCCTTAGATATCTGAAGGGTTGTCCCTCAAAAGGACTTTGGTACCCTAATGATGATGATTTTGATTTTATTGCTTTTAGTGATGCAGATTGGGGCGGCTGTGACAAAGATAGCAAATCTACTACAGCTGGTTGCCAGTTTTTAGGGAGCAGGTTAATTACCTGGCAGTGCAAGAAACAGACTTCCGTGGCGCTGTCTACCTGTGAAGCTGAGTACATTGCAGCCTCGAGTTGCTGTTCGCAAGTACTCTGGATCCAACAACAGATGGTGGATTACGGTTTGCAGTTTCTTAAAACCCCTATACACTGTGACAACGAAGCCGCAATTGCATTAACTAAAAATACTGAAAATCATTCTAAGGCGAAACATATCCGGATCAAATATCATTTTATCCGTGATTGTTACGCTAAGGAATTGATAGATATGGTCAAAATCCATACTGACTACCAACGTGCAGATTTGTTTACAAAAGCTTTTGACAGATCCCGCTTTGAATATCTTTTAAAAGTAAACAATATAAAAGAAAAACAGGACTAATCGGCACCTCGGTTTATCGCTTTTTAGTTTTAGTTTTTAATATTTTGCTAATTGGGAATTTCTCTTTGCTAATTGGGAATTTCTCTTTTCTATCGTAATCCTCAAAGAAGTTGATGCTTTCGAGGGGATTGTTTAATCCTCAAAGAAGTTGATGCTTTCAAGTGGATTGTTTCTTTCAAATTTTTGTTTTTCAGAAAAATTAAAAATCCAAAAATATGTTCTTTATTTTAGGGGGAGCCATTTTATCAGAAAAACCAAAAACATTGAAAAATTCAAAAGACCTAAAAATTAGAAAAACCAAAATGATTTCCTGGATAAAAAGAGGAAATGATAGTACATCAGTGGGGATCTGACACAGGCTAAAGAATTGTATAGTATAATGAGATGTATGTTGATTACGTGTGATATGCTGATAGGCTTCGTAGACTAAATATTGCGTGCATTAGTGATACAAACATAACAAACTACGCGTTCGTGGCTGAACACCTCATGGGCATATGGTCTTAGTACCGTAATTTCGTTTGATAGGATTGCCAAAATCTGAGGTTTCGGGTCGTTATGTTATGGTTATCCGGGATATTCTGATTAAACTTTTGTCGTATTGATTTACGGACCTAGTTTCATCAGAATATTTGCAAAAAGAGCTTAATTGCCAAAACCGAAAGTTACCGAATTGAGGAACTTTATGTTTTATTGATCAAAGATCATTATTACATCGTATTGACTTTCTGATGCAAATCAGTGGTTAATATCAGCCTCAACCTAGTGTATACGCACATGTTACTTTGCTGCATTCGTTTGCTGACCTGTACACCTCTGTGCTATATACTTTGTAATTTTTACGGATAACTCTGGCATAATCACGCGTTACGACGAAGCTTTGTGCAATTACTTGATACGGGAGTATGTCATGTGTGTGGGCACCACAATGTGTTAGTCTAATACATCTAACTCGTATCATTTTAAAGCATTGCGTAATTGTCGTGTCACATATTGTTTCTAATGATAATATTAAACAAACAGATCAACGCTGTGATCAGATTTCTCAGAAAACTGATATGATCCTCTTACCGGATATCACAAAATGTTTACTGCTTTCATTTACTTTGATGCATTTTACTTTGTTGCATTTTACTTTTATTGTCAAAAAGATACAAAATCCAAAAAGATTTTAGGTGTGTTTTGATAAAATTTCAGAAAACCCAAAATTTTTGCATTTCTGCTTTATTTTTGATAACCGGGGATGCTTGATGGTCAATTTCTGAGATTTGATAACACCATCTGGGCTTTGTATCATTCAAAAAGTGAAAATTTGAGTTTTGGAAGTTTAACAGATTGAAAAATGTTGAACGGGATTCGAATTCGTGATTTGGCAAAATTTTCAGATTTTTCCATTTCACATTCGCCCCTTAATTGGGTCGAATGTGGAAAAATCTTTACTTTCGACCGTTACACATTGGACGAATGTGGGCATTTTATAACAAAATTTCACCTTCGGGTACCAGTTTTACCTTCGGGCCATTAAGTTGGGCGAAGGTGGAATAGACATACATTCGCCCACTACAACGGGCGAAGGTGGCTTGTCTTTATAAGCATTTCACAGGTTCGAACCTCAGTCATAATTTTTCTAAAATTTTTTCTTCGATCTGTCACCTTGTTGCTTTGACATATTTTTCTTGTGCGTTTGATTCCTTGTGATTTACTGATCCTTTCTATATCAAAACCACAGGTAATGGAGCTATAAACAGGCCGGAATCGTCGTTTTTCTAACCGTACCTAGGGTTTTAGAAATCAGGGTCTTAGGATGTTTATTGTTCGTTATTTTTTATTGCATTTCAATTAACATCAGTTTTAGGGGGAGAAGATTGATAGAATTAGATTAATAACATTGTTTGAATGGTAAATTGATCGTATGAAACCATTTTGACCTAATTCTGCTTTAAAACCGATGTAAATTGAAATTAAAGGACAATTGATGATGGACGAATGACGATCGGCCACTATAGAACATATCCTAATCAGAATCAAGTGTTAAAAACAAGTTTGAAAATTTTTTGAATTTTGGGGTTTAGAACAGTTCACCTTCGGTCTATAAACGGGCGAAGGTGGAATGTTTTGGGCGAATGTATATTAAAACCGGGCGAATGTGATTTTAATTCAAAATCTTTTCACATTCGACCAAAAAATTTCACATTCGTACCTTAAAACTCACATTCGTCCAGATCAAAACGGGCGAATGTGGAACCTTAAAACCTTAAAATTTTGAATTTTTGTCGTTTTTGTATTTTGACGAATGTTTTTGATTTTGATGTGCAGATGGCTGACCAGACTGAAAATATTGAGACTCCAGTGGAGAATATTGTTACAGATCCAGTTCCAGAGAATGTTCAAGAGGCTGAATCATCTACACCGATAAGCTGGCCGTTTGAGAAAACACACAACTGCTGTGCTTATCTTGGCGATGTTGAAAAGAATGTAGAATTTACTGGTATCATTGAATTCTTGAAGAGGAGCAGAGTTGTCTATGCTTTAGCTACTGCGACTATCATTTACAAAGACATCATTGAAGATTTCTACAAGAACGCGAAGTATGACTTCTGGGATAATCAGACAATCATTAGAAGCAAGATACAAGACATGGAGATGTTTATTACAGAGTCTGATATTAGAGAAGCGCTTCAGATAAAGTTTGAAGTGAGTGAAGATCCAAGAGAATTATCCTGGACTGAACAGAAAGCATGTTTCCTCAGAATGAAGTATAAAGGAGCGATTACTGATGGTTCCATACATAAGGGAAAGCTGGGAGTGCAATTCAAATATTTTGCACATGTCATAATCCACGTGTTTGGATGTGTGAGCGGTGGATATGATGTGATGAGGAGAAGTCTAAGCTCGTTGATGGTTGCGTTGACTCTTAACAAACCATTCAACGTGTCTGGGATGATACTGGATCATATGCTAGAAATGTTAAAGGGTTTGAAGAAGAAGCAATTCATGCTATACCCGAGGTTTCTCATGATGATCTTTGACCACAAGTATCCAGAATTGAAGAAGGATCCAACTATGATCCTAGGTCAAGATCACATGAACATTCGTACATTGGTGAGAATGAAAGGATATAAGGGTGTGCCAGACAATGAAAAGCCACCTCACAGGAGACTCTTTGGAGCTTTGGCTAGTCAGGATTACACTGATCCTGGCAAGAACAAAGCAAGACATGACAACAGTGATTCTGATAATGATGATCCCTTGGTGTATGTTGATGCAAGCACTAAGAGGAAGAGACAGGTAGTTAATCCCGGAGCCAAAGGGAAGGGTAAGGGAAAGACTGATCAAGGGAGTTCTAAGCAACAGGTGGTGAGAAAGAAAACAACTGCTAAGAAAGGTACTGGTTTGGTGGATGAAGAATCAGTGGATTCAGAAGAAACTGAGGAAGATGAACGATGGGATTCTGATACTGAGAATGTTAGGACCACCAAACGTAAGGCCACTATGGTTGGTGAGTCTGAATCTTTAAACAAATCAATTGAGGAAGCTGAGAAAAGTAACAAGTCGTTGAATGTTGAAGATGAAGGATTAGGCATTGACATGGATGAGTTGAATACTGGAGAGACTGTGGTAGTAAACTTGCCCAAGCCAAAGCACAAGACCATGTCTAAGAAGACAAGTACTAAGCAGTTGAGAGAGAAAGAATTAGCACAACTTTTGAAGGGAAAGAGATTACCCGATGCTGGTACGTCATCGAAGCTGTCTTCACCGGTCACTAAAAAGCAAAAGAAATCTAAAGAGGCAGAGACAATATCAGCTGATCAATTAAATGTTGCACTGGATAATGTACTTGACATGTTCAGAAAGCCTCAGAAAGAAAAGGAAGTTGAAGTTGAGCCATCTAGATCCAAATCTAAGAAGGTCACTGTGGATGATGATGTAATGAAGCAGGTGAACAAGAAGATGGATGACATGATGAAGATGATAGTGGCTCAACAAGCTGAAATAGCCAAGTTCAAGCAGAATGAAGAAAAGATGCTTCAGATAGTGATAGCTTCTAAGTCAAATCAAGATGAGATTAACGAGAAGGTTAAGAAGCTTGAAGCAAAGAATAAAAAGCTTGAGGGTAAATGTTCAAGAAACAAGAACAGGCTAAAGTTGATCAAAGAAGATAACAAAGAACTAAAGGCTGAGAACAAACGCCTTAGTGATTTGATTGATGATTTGTACAATGTTGCACCCAAGTTGAAGGAGGGAGAAGAAGATAAAGAAGAAGAAGAAGAAGAAGAAGAGAAAGTTGACTTTGAACCGTCTGAATCGGACAAAGAAGAAGATGATGATGAGGATGATGAAGAGTCAGAGAAAAGTGATGATGAGGATGATAAGAATGATGATGATGATGATGCAGAAGGGTCTGGGAGTCAGAAAGAGGATGATAGTGGTAGTGATGATGATAATGATGGAGGAGATGATACTTCAAAGTTTACATTTGAAGAGAGAACATCTAAAAAGAAGAATGCTGGAGAATCAAGTTCGGAGAAAAAGAAAGGTGAAAACGTTGATTCAGATGAGAGTATCTTCTGGAATGAAAAGGTGAGATCTTTAACAGATGATGCTAAACAAGTATATATAGATATGCTGGAAAGAAGAGAATGGACTATTGAGTTCACAGGATGTTTTGCTGAGATATTCCAAACAGATGACATGAGATATGAATTGGAATACAACGATCCTGATCTTGAAGAAGGTGAAGTACCTGCTTCTGTGGCAAAGGAAATTCTGGATGGACTTGCACAGAGAGTAGGGAAAACATTTGAGGAGTTTATTATAGATGAGTCGATTCCAGATATTTCTGAAAAGGATATTGGAAGTCACTCAGATGACAAGAATACTCCTGAGCTTGATGAAGTGGAAGTTGAAGACATAACGCATGAAGAATTTCCACAGTACTTCAGACAAACTGATGAAGATGAGATATTTCCTGATTTTACTGAGACACCAAACATTTCGGCAAAGAAAAAGGCAATGCAAAGAAGTGCAGAGTTTGTAGAGAAGGTGTTTGGTGCTGATAAGCAAGAGTCTTCAAATCAATCTGATGAATTGAAGAGTTATTTGAAGAAATTAAGAGAAATGGATGAAAACCGACCGAAGCCTGAAGCTTAAGGAAACTTCTATAGATTTCACAATGCCAAGTTCAAAGGCAGAGCTCTTGGGTGGACATATTTGGGCAGGCTGAAGTGTATAGCTGCTAAATGGGAAACATGGATCTTGTACTTTAACAGATTCATTGATTTGCTAACTCTACCGTACTGGGCGGTCAGAGATTTATGCAGATTCCCTATGTCAGGTGCTTCAGTGAACGGTACACATGTCGGTTGGTGTGCAGACAAGCTGATTTGGGAAAGTAGAACGAGATGGAATAGATTCAAGCCACAATATTCCCGAAGGAAAGTTCAAAGGGATATTGATCCTCAAACTAAGCTGAAGCGGGTTACTTTGATATACAAGGCACCTGAAGTGATGAGGAAAATACCTTTGATGCCTATGCCACAACATTTCAGTGCTGACTTTATTTTCTGGTATTATGATTGGAGGAAGGCTGAAGCAGTGATAGTGTTGAGAGACGGGAAGGACAAATACAAGCATGTTCATGTATTTGATCCGATGTGGTTGATTAACTGTACTTTTGAAGACATCATCATGCTTTTCTATAATCCGATTTATTTTGAGCCGAAAGACGCTGATCAAGCAAAGAAGTATACTCAAGTGGTTGGAGTTTGCTTTGCATATGATATTAATGCGGGGAGTAATTTGGAGAACAAACTTGGCAAGACGGTGAAGATGGCAAATGTGTCGAAACCAGTGAAGAGAAAGTTAGAGCCTGTAATGACCAAAGAGCAGAAGAAACAACTCAGAATTAAGTTGTTGAACAAGGCCATGGACGAAGACAGAAGACAATCCAATCAATAGTCGAGGGGGAGTTTGTAGATGCGTTTTGCGACTAGTGATTGGATATTAACATATGTTAGAGTGCTGATGGATAGAATGTGGAACTGACTGGTCGAAGGTAGGCTAAAGTGGGCGAAGGTAGAAGTAAAATGGGCGAATGAAGAATGGATCCTGATCAAGTTACACATTCGTACCCTAGAGTGGGCGAATGTGGAAGAACTCCACATTCGACCATACCTACTGGGCGAATGTGCAGACATTATATATAGATTTTGTGTATTTGTGAATGTAAGAGAGTTATTAGTTGTGTGTGTTTTGAGGTCAGGTTCCAGGTTTGTTTGAGAGTGTCTGTAATTGATCTAGATTAACCAAAGTGTCATTGTAATCAAGTTTATGAACAAGTTAATCTATGAAAAGCTTTGAAAATGATATTGATTGTGTTTTGATTTGAGTTTCTATCAGTTTGTTCAAAGCTAGGGTTTCCGCACCTGGTTTTGTAACTTGTATGATCAATTAATCCTGTTTTAGTCAAAATCTTACGCTTACAAATCTTATTACCCCTTTCCAGGGGGATACTTTTAATAGGACATAATCTCCCTCTTGGAATTCTAACGGCCGTCTTCGATTATCTGCGTAGCTTTTCTGACGACTTCTTGCTGTTTCTAAGTTTTTCTTGATCTGCACAATTTTATCTGTTGTTTCTTGGATAATTTGTGGGCCCGTGAGTTGGGTTTCTCCGATATCGTTCTAGCATATCGGGGATCGACACTTTCTACCATATAAAGCTTCATATGGTGCAGCTTGAATGGAAGCATGATAACTATTATTATAAGAAAATTCTATCAATGGTAGATGAGTGTCCCAACTGCCACCAAACTCCAGGATGCAAGCTCTTAGCATGTCCTCTAGTGTCTGGATGGTTCTTTCACTTTGGCCATCTGTCTGTGGGTGATATGCGGTGCTCATTTTTATTTGAGATCCTAATGCATTCTGGAAGCCTTCCCAAAATCTAGATGTGAAACGACTGTCACAATCCGAGATTATTGAGAGGGGTATTCCGTGTCTAGATACTATTTTATGCAGGTAAATCCTAGACAGTTTTTCGATCTTAAAATCTTCTTGTATAGGCAGAAAATGAGCAGATTTGGTCAGGCGATCTACAATCACCCAAATAGTATCGTAACCTCTTTGGGTTTTTGGTAGCTTTGTTACAAAATCCATAGTGATTTGGTCCCATTTCCAGATTGGAATTTCTGGTTAGATTAACAAACCACTAGGTTTCTGATGTTCAGCCTTAACCTTAGAACAGATTACACATTTGGCTACAAACTCGCCCACATTTCTTTTCATACCGGGCCACCAAAAATTTCTCCTAAGATCTCGATACATCTTATGGCTTCCTGGATGAACAGAATATTTGGAACCATGCATTTCTCTTAAAACAATTTCTCTTTGATTTCCATGCCGAGGTATCCAAATTCTTTGATTGTATCTTAGTATCCCATCTGTTCCTTCTATTAATCTTATTTCTTCTCGGTTGAGTGATTCAGTTTTCACTATGGTGGGTTCTAAGGCCTTTCTTTGGAAATTTCTTAATTGTGCCAAAAATTCATTGATTATGGAAATTTTATAACCTTTTGCTCCTAAGGTTCTATCCTTTCGGCTTAGAGCGTCGGCTACAATGTTAGCTTTTCCTGGATGATATTTTATATCACACTCATAATCGCTTAGAATTTCTACCCACCTTCTTTGTCGCATATTTAGGAGTTTCTGATCAAAAATATGTTGGAGACCCTTATGGTCCGTGTAGATGGTACACTTGGTCCCATATAAATAGTGTCTCCATATTTTCAATGCAAATATTATGGCTCCCATTTCCAAATCATGAGTAACATAATTTTGCTCATGTCTTTTTAGCTGTCGGGAAGCATATGCGATAACATGATTTTCTTGCATTAACACACAACCTAATCCTTGTAGGGAAGCATCACAGTACACTGTAAATACTTTTCCTTCTTCTGGTAGAGTTAACACGGGAGCTTCACATAACTTTTCTTTCAAACTTTGAAATGCATGTTCTTGTTTTTCTTTCCATTCAAACTTAGAAACTTTTCGGGTTAAGGATGTGAGGGGTAATGCTAATCTAGCAAAGTTTTCTATAAATCTTCTATAATATCCTGCTAATCCTAGAAATTGTCTAATTTCTGTAGGATTCTTGGGAGTTTCCCATTTTTGAATGGCTTCTACTTTTGTAGGATCTACTTGGATTCCATTCTCATTGATCACATGTCCTAGAAACTTAATTTCTTTTACCCAAAATTCACATTTGCTAAACTTAGCATAAAGTTTCTCTTTCCTTAGGGTTTCTAGAACTTCTCTTAAATGTTGTTCGTGTTCTTCTTCAGATTTTGAATAAATTAATATATCATCTAAAAACACAATCACACACTTATCCAAATAAGGTCGGCAGATCCTATTCATTAAATCCATGAATGCTGCTGGAGCATTTGTTAGTCCAAAAGGCATGACTAAGAATTCGTAATGTCCGTACCTTGTTCTAAAAGCAGTTTTTGGTACATCTTCTTCTCTTATTTTCACTTGATGGTAACCTGATCTAAGATCGATTTTTGAAAAGTATTTTGACCCATGTAGTTGGTCAAAAAGATCATCTATTCTTGGTAACGGATATCGATTCTTAATAGTTAACTTATTTAGCTCCCGATAATCTATACACATTCTCATTGACCCATCTTTCTTTTTAACAAAAAGCACAGGTGCTCCCCAAGGGGACGTGCTTGGTCTAACAAACCCTCTTTCCATAAGTTCTTCCAATTGGTTTGTTAATTCTTTTAATTCCGTTGTGGCCAACCTATATGGAGCTCTCGCAATAGGTGCGACTCCAGGAACTAGGTTGATCTGGAATTCTACTTGTCGAGGTGGGGGTAAACCAGGTAATTCGTTTGGAAATACATCTCTAAATTCCGAAACAATCTTAATTTTTGCCATTTCTATCCCTTGTTCCTCATTTCCTAGATTCACGTGGACTAAGAAGGCTTGATGCCCCTTCTTTAAATATCTAATCATCTTAGCACTCGGAATCATGTTTAACGTTCCCTTAGGTTTTTCTCCGTAAATGGTTAAGATTTCTTGATTAGGTAATGGAATTTTCACTAATTTCTCTTTACAAACAATTTCCGCCTGATTAGAGGCTAACCAATCCATCCCTATTACGATATTGAATTCTCCTAACGTCATAGGTATAAGATTGATTTCGAATTCCCGGTTTTCAATAGTTAATGTAAAATTTTTAAATACTTCTGTAGCCTTCAAAATTTTACCATTAGCTATTTCAATATCATAGGGTTGGTTTAGTGATTCTGGGGAAACGTTGAGTTTATCTATAAAGGTTTTTGAAATAAAACTTAGATTAGCCCAGTATTGAATAAAGCATAAACGGGTAAGTGGTCGAGATAGAACATACCCGTCACTAAATCTGGTTCTTCCCGTGCTTCGTCCGCATTTATAACAAAAGCTCTTCCCCGTGCTTGCTCTTTCTGTGGAGGATTCTTGACTTTTGGACAATCAACCTTGTAATGGCCCGGTTCTTTGCATTCATAACATACCCGTGGGCGATCGGGATCGAACCTACACTTCTTGGTTTGATGTCCTACTTTGTCACATTTTTGACAATGAGGTCCTTTACACTCACCAAAATGAAATCGTCCACATCGACTACACCTTTTCTTACAATCTCCTGTATGGTAAAACTTATATTTTTGGCAAAATGGGTTGCTTCCCCTATATGGTTTCTTTCCTGGGTTTCCTTCTTCTCGGGGATTTTCTTGGCTTCTACCTGAAGTGTTATAGTTGGCGGGACGGAAGGTTTCACTCCAACCTCTTTTATTTCCTACTTGTACCTTATCTTTTTCCTTATGGCGGATTATGTCATCGGTTAAGCTTAAGGCTAATTCACATGCAACATCGTACTTAGTAGGTTTAGCACCTCTGACTATGCCCTGGATTTGTGGATTTAAACCCCAAATGAATCTTCTTATTCGCTTAGTTTCGGGTGTTACCTGGTGTGGTACTAAGCGACCAAGTTGATTAAACTTGTTGATATAGCTTACACAGTCTAACCCCTTCATTTCTAGTCCTAAAAATTCCATCTCCATTTTCTCCATTTCATTAATAGGACAGTATTTTTCGGTTATTAGGGTTCTAAATTCTACCCAAGACATATTTGCTACCACATTTTTCCCTCTTATTTGTCTAATCATATTCCACCAGTTTAAAGCTTCTGCTTTTAGGGAATGGGTGGCGAATTTTACTTGATCACGGGGTGCACAATTACTTATTTCTAGAATTGCTTCTATTTCTTCTAACCATCTAGTGGCTCCGGTGGCCCCTGAACTACTGTCAAAAGACTCGGGTTTACAAGCCATAAAAGACTTATAATCACAAGGTTTTCCTGTATTGTTCTCTGGGTTAACATATTCTTCTACTCTATCAAAAACGGGGTTTTTGAAGTAGGTTGTTTTTCTATTCCTAACATGTCCATTATCGAGGGTAGCGAGTCATGAATTCCGTCTAATACTAACTTTTTCATCTTTTCTTCTAACTCGGATGTTTCAGTTGAGGTAGGGTGTTCTTCTATGATTGGTTCTTTGGTAGGTTGTTTAGATGAAGAAGTGTGAATTTTCTGTTTAGTCTTTAGATCAATTTCAACTTCTGGCGTGGTGCTTGTCTTTCGCTCGGATCGTCGAGGCATGTCTCTATAAATACAAGTTCAATTTTAATTAGTAATCTCTTTTTGCTTTTAATTATTTTATTTAAATTACTTACTATATTATTATCCCAATTAAACCATGAATGATAAAGCATCTAGATATATATATTATAACAAAAGTCTAGATGTTACATCCAAATTTTTATCTATTTGGATTACATTACAACCATTACTTCATGCACTTCATGCATACTCCCTAAGCAACCATTTCCTACGGTTCTTATTCTACTTCCACTACCACCATTCGGCCATCTCCTCAAAGTACCGTAGGGTACTTCGGTTCCTCCATGATTTGCCTAGTTTGGTGTCCAAACCTTCTTATCACCCTCTTGAGTTCCTCCACCATTTCCCATGCTTGGTCACGTTGAGCTTTCACCTTGTGGTATTTTTCTACCAATGCCATATGTTCTTGTTTGGTTACGAAGTCTTGAGGTTGCAAGGCCAAATTGGTGCGATTAACTATAGTGGCTTCTAAGTAAGGATCAATTGCGGGAGTCATTGAAGGGTAAATCGGGTAATAGGCAGAAAGGTATGGGTTTGATTGGCTTGATCCTTCCGCTGAAAAACTACTAGAGGAGCTAAGAAAGTCTCCGAAGGTTGGGTCGGGATAATAGTGGGAAGTTGGCTCGACATACGGGTATGAGTGGATGGGTTCGGAGGGAACATAAACCGGCTCGGGTAGTGGCCCAATGATGCCGATGGTTCCTAGATTTAGCTCCACCCCATTTTCACTCCACTCTAATCCCGGTATCTCTCTTACCAAGTCTTCTAAGCTTGGAATCTCTTGCGCGTCATTTTCCATGACGACCTCTTGAATTTCTCCTTCTTCAACTTCGATGACTTCAACTCGTTCTTCCACGTTAGCCATTCTATTACACACAAATTTTTCAAACAATTAATTCAAGTTAGTTCTAATTATACCCACTATATCCGAACCCGAGCTCTGATACCAACCTGTAACGACCCGAATTTATCGAGTCATTACGGATTGGCAATCATGACACTAATCTTTACTTAATTTCCTTCATATTCATTTAAGAAAAACATCATAATTTATATTACAACTCATTAGTTCCAAGTCCAAATACAAACATTATTTTCAAACAAACAACTTTTTAAAAACTACTTGGGCCGAAGTCTGTTGGACGCAATCCGGCCCACTGGGCCGGTTATTTATCAACTTTGCATCGACTCGATTTTAGCCTACTTAGAGCTCGGGTTTCCCTTTCATTCATCAACCTGAAATGCATGTCAAAAATACGTTAGCGATGCTAGTGAGTGATGCCAGAATGACCGATTACACTTTTTATAAACATGCAATTTCTTATGGTTCGATCCTTTCTAAGGTAGGATGTATATCGATGGAACATTTTGACATATGTTATGTGGTCCGATCCTCTAGGTGGTCGGAATACATCCTTGTAAATACCAAATGGATCCATTCTCGTTATTTCTATACGATCGAGTTCTATGGTTTTTCATGATCATGACATAATGCAAACTATAACAAAAGATAAATCTTTTTACTCGACCAACATGCATTTACCCCGAAAACAATATAACAAAAATGGGGTACACACACTCACGTTTGTTACTTCCGATTGTGGTGTTTCACAAGCCGTAGAGATGCTAGTTTCTTCGAGTCCCTGCTTACGATAAATCAAGTTATAACAAGAATTATAATTATGTAGCTGGCCGTTACAGCTTAGGCGCATATCCTATCTAAAGCTGGCCATCACAGCTTGGCGCTTGGTTCCTAAGAGTAGACAAAAACACTTACCCAGATGTTACTTTTACTTCGGCTCTCACAGTAGCCGTAGGTTTCCTGGTTTGTTGATAATATTTCTAAGCTATCTACAATTGGTATGAGGCTAATGGGTTGAATCTGGATGGAATGGACTAAGAAGCCGATCGGTTTTTGGACGAGATGATCATCTTGCATGCATAACTTTTGTGAGTAGTTGAAGGGTTAAAGGGGTTTGATGTGGCCGATGGTTTTAAAGATTTGTCTCAATCCTTGAGCTTAAGAGGATCTTTATAGAGATGCATGGTTCATGCATGCAATTATGACATCTACCTTAGGTATGCTTAGGTGGAGTTCATACAATGGGGTTGAGTGTTTTGGCAAGCTGAGTAATTAAGATGATGTGTTGCTAGAATTCTACTGCTGGGCCGCTTCATTTTAGGGAAGGGATTGGGCTTCATACAATCTATATCACATTAAGGATGTTTGGTCATAGCCCAATACTTCTAACTCTTTCATAATCCATGGATATTCTTAATGGATTAATTATATTTTGTTTGTTTGGGCTGTGAGTTAGCGGCCTTCACCCGAGGCCCACTACCTATTTTATTAAAACATCCGGCCCACCTAAATTGATTACTGGGCCGAGCCAATACTCCGGGTAAGGTTTACTGGTCCACTACTATGGGTGGCCCAAAATTATTTTATTAATCGCTTTATAATTACGTTTAAGTTTAGAGTTGTTACAAATTACTTTCAAGTTTTTTAGAATCATTGAAGACACCACATCATTGTACAAACCGACGATCATTCAAAATTTAAATAATAATGGGCCTAATGGGCCTCTCTTTATTTCACGGTACGATTTGTGTTTTTGGGCCTCTCTTTATTTCACGGTACGATTTGTGTTTTTGTTGCTTTATAAATAATAAGTTTTGTGTTTATCAACCCTAACGTCTGAGCAATGATTTATTAAATCGTTTTACTAATTTCCGATTCTTGATACTTTCATAAATCGTTTTACTAATTTCCAATTCTTGATAATAATAAAACAAAGGAACTAAATTACAAATATAATAAATAATAATAATAATAATAATAATAATAATAATAATAATAATAATAATGTAATATAGTCATTGTTAATGCTCAAAAAAGTCAACCTTTGTTGACTCATAGGAGTCTTGAAGACGAAATGAATTTTACAAGATACTTGAAACAAGGTATGGATATGGAGAATAAATATTTGACTATACATGGTTGATGATGTCAAGTTTAAGTCGTTGATTCATTTGGAAATCGAAAACGCCTATCGTCACTCTGTATAGAGAAGAAAATCAACAACCGAATATTTAGTTCTCTCCGAACTTCAGCTTCCAAAATACGACGTCGTTGTAGCTCATATGTTATTATCTCTTCTCTTATTCTCTGTTTCTCTAGTTCTCGATGGATTATTGCTCTCATATCGACTCTCACAATTATTCACAATTTTATACATATAACACACCTTCATCGTTGACCGTACTGTTCTTCTTGATCTTTTATGTATGAATAGTGACCCTCTGGCAAACCTACCTCTGTTTTGAATTTGTTGCTTCCATAGAGAAGTTATCAATCTCACTGTAATGATCAGGAACATTCCAAATAACTGTATAATTTCGTACAAGATTCCTATGCAAGCAAGTCAAATTCAGTTGTTAGACCAACTTGAGATATGAGTTTGATTAGCTTGTGGATGAGGATTGTTTATCTTCCCATTGATTTCAAGTATGTTGCCAAATAACTGTTCAATTTCAGCTTTTGTTTAACTATTTTAGCAACTTCCATAAAGAAGTTATCAATCTCACTTCTCACTGTCCATGTTTACCTTCAACGTCCAACGGTAATGAGTAACCTAGTAACCTCTACAATGATGTGATTTGTTTTTAAATAAGGAGGTATATGTACAATGAACTTTTTACGCTAAATAAAACCGATTAATGGCAGGTTTGCCAGAGGGTCACTATTCATACACACAACTTTTTGCTCTAGTGGTGTGCTCTACCTTTTTGACAAACACCTGGCTAACCTGTCCAGTTATCAATCTCATTGGCAATCATCCGCTGCATGCTTTTCGCAGCCTATACTGAAAAGAACCCTAGTAGTGGTTTTCATCTCTTTACCTGTAAACTCATATCTCAAGTCGGTGCAAGTTATGTTGAAGCTCATATGTTATTATCTCTTCTCTTATGCTCTCATATCATGGATCAGAGAGATTTAAGCTAATTAAACTCATATCTCAAGTTGGTCTAACAACTGAATTTGACTTGCTTGCATAGGAATCTTGTACAAAATCATTCTCACATGAATATCCTTTGATGAATGTATTAGGGGTTGGAAACTCTGAAGACCAATGACCCTCTAGCAAACCTCCGTTAAGGGTCTTCAGAGTTTCCATGGGAAGGTAAACATATATAACATTCTCTTATTCTTCCCTTACAAATCACTTTGCCATTAATACAAATCACATTGTGCATGACATTACATTCTGCATGTGTCATTTCATAACTTGCACCGGCTTGAGATATGAGTTTAATTAGCTTAAATCTCTCTGATCCATTGTATCCACTTTCAACTAAATCTTTCTCTGATCGCTACTGTTGATTCATATATAGAGAGCAAACCGACGATCATTCAAAATTTAAAGTTACCATGGATCAGAGAGATTCAAGCTAATTAAACTCATATCTCAAGCCGGTGCAAGTTATGTTGTAGCTCATATGTTATTATCTCTTCTCTTATTCTCTCTTTCTCAAGTTCTCGATGGATTATTGCTCTCATATCATGGATCAGAGAGATTTAAGCTAATTAAACTCATATCTAACTGTAATGATCGCTACGGTTAGTGGATACCATGGATCAGAGAGATTCAAGCTAATCAAACTCTGGGCAACCCTTGTTTGATTATACTCGTGTACAACCTTTATCTCTTTATGTATGAATAGTGACCCTCTGACAATGATCAGAAACATTCCAAATAACTGTAATGATCGCTACTGTTGATTGGTATATAGAGAGCAAACCGACGATCATTCA
This sequence comes from Ambrosia x helenae, assembly GCA_030844895.1. NCBI lineage: Eukaryota > Viridiplantae > Streptophyta > Magnoliopsida > Asterales > Asteraceae > Ambrosia > Ambrosia x helenae. The sequence continues at coordinate 3,616,619 of CM061229.1, forward strand.
AAATTTAAAGTTACCGCTAACCTCTGCGCCATCATCGTTGACAGATATCTCTCTGAGATGATAGCTTCTCTTCAGATTCTGATTGCACCGGTGGAATTGGAATTGGAATTAATGAGACAACTTTTCAGTTGTTATCCGAGAGATAGCGGTCAACGATGAAGACAACCTGAAAACAACCGGATACCATGGATCAGAGAGATTCAAGCTAATTAAACTCATATCTCAAGCCGGTGCAAGTTATGTTGTAGCATCTTTGATCATCTTCTTTGTAATTACTTTTTATTGTTTCGGGTTCCCTTCCATCGTTGACAGATATCTCTCTGAGATGATAAAGGTAGATCATGGAAAGTTGAATTCAAGAAAACAAAGATGAAACCGATTAATGTTCTTTATATATGAATAGTGACCCTCTAGCAATATTTGTAATTACTTTCTATTGTTTAGCGCCGATCCGATTGTTAAAAGTATCAAGACTATGAAATTAGTAAAACAACTGAATTTTACTTGCTTGCATGAAAAGTTCAATTTAAGTTCAAACTTTTCAAACACCTGCAACATCTCAAGAGTCGAGGTCCTCTGAAAAAGACATCGTACAATGAACTTTTCATGCAAGCAAGTAAAATTCAGTTGGTATTAATGGCAAGATATGTGGCTTTAGTCCTTTACGCAGGTTTTTTGACAACTTTTTGCTAATACACACAACTTTTTGCTCTAGTGGTGTGCTCTACCTTTTTGACAAACACCTGGCTAACCTGTTCAGTTATCAATCTCACTGGCAATCATCGTTGGTAGCTATAGGTAAGAACATTGTGGATGAGGATTGTTTATCTATCTTCCCATTGATTTCAAAGGATATTTATGTGAGAATGATTTCGTTACTGTAATGATCAGAAACATTCCAAATAACTGTAATTGATTTCCACGATCTACCTTGACTGCTACAACATAACTTGCACCGGCTTGAGATATGAGTTTAATTAGCTTGAATCTCTCTGATCCATGGTATCCACTTTCAGGTTGTCTTCATCGTTGACCGCTATCTCTCAGATAACAACTGAAAAGTAATTACAAGAAGATGATCAAGGATGCTACAACATAACTTGCACCGGCTTGAGATATGAGTTTAATTAGCTTAAATCTCTCTGATCCATGATATGAGAGCAATAATCCATCGAGAACTAGAGAAACAGAGAATAAGAGAAGAGATAACAACATATGAGCTACAATGACGCCGTGTTTTGGAAGCTACAACATAACTTGCACCGGCTACTTTTCAGTTGTTATCAGACGACTACTTTGATCAAGATGACATACACCTAATTTACACATATCCTTTGATGATGTCAAGTTTAAGTCATTGACAATGTTGAGGGTTATTACTTTGTTTAAGTCAATGACAATGTTGAGGGTTATTACTTTGTTTTTTAATTTTTTTTAACTTTTTATAATTATTAAATAAAAAAAAACAACTCAAAATATCAAAAAACTACCAAAATAAATTACCCAATATCACCACCCAATATCATATGTTTTTTTTTTTTGAACGGCGAAGAAAAAAAGGAATATCATATGTGATTTAAAAAAAAAGAAGAAGAAGAAGACAATTTCAAGGACCTAATCTTTTTATCTCCTCGATTACAAATTAATTTAAATTGAGTAACATTTTATAATTCTTATATTAAAAAAAAACGGATCACTATAACAATCAATGAGCACTTATCAAACTTCACCTTGCGGGTAGCGGTTTCAAATGGAGTAAAAGAATAGTTAAAGGTATTGTTATGATTTCATGTTGGGAGATTTGGAAAGCGAGGAACGACAAGGTGTTCAATGGGATCAATCCGAAAGTGGTTGAAGTAGTGGCGAGAATCAAGGCTTGTTCGTTTTTACGGTTGAAGAATAGAACTAGTTTTAATGATATTGTTTGGAATTGTTGGGTCAAGACCCCGTTGTACATGTTGTAAGTATTGGCCGTCGGTCCTCTCTTTGAGGGCTTGCCTTGTTTTCTAATGAAGTTCACTTTTCAAAAAAAAAAAAAAAAATCATAATCAAATAAGAAACTATATTAAATAAAATAGTAAACTGCTAAAATCGTCCCTAAGATTTGAACACATTTACCGTTTCATTCAAAATGTTTAATTTTTGTAACTAGACCCTTAAAGTTTGAGATTGAGATATCTGGTAATTTAGGGGTTGTGGAACTTGTTATGTCAGCTACTGTAAGTTAGAATTGAAAAAAAGAAAGCAAATGTGTAAAATATCTAAATTACCTCTGACTTAACGTTACATTTTGACGGTGTTAGTCATTTGGATGAAAATGGCAAGAAATGCCAAACCTCGAGGGCCCAGTTGCAAAAAATAAACATTTTGTGGATGGAACTGGTAAATATGTTCAATCCTTATGGATAATTTTGACGGTTTACTCTAAAAAAAAAGTATATAGTTTATAAGGAATGTATCCACAAAGCTAGGTTTTTAAACTTATTTATGATCAATAACCTCATTTAAATGATTTAATATTCAGCAATATTAAGTATAATCTATATATATATATAATAAATCTACTGGGGTGGGGACATATGCTACTTAGTGACACAATCCCGCCATTAAATTATCAACAAAATTTTAGGTAATAAATAACCTAATTAACCCAATATTTATTACTTATAATAATCTTTATTTATATTATTACTTTACTATATTCATCTTTATTTTAATTATTACTTTACTATATAATAAATAAAAATCTTATGATTATCTCTATTATCCCTCATATGAAATAATATTATTAAATCATAATTTTACATTTATCTTTTATTTATTTAATTCTTATTTTCTTAACTAATTCTTTTTATATTTTCGTTTATTAAAAACCATTTAATATTTTATTGATTCAGCCTCATGTAATATTATAATAAAAAATGTTACAAAAGTTTTCAATGAATTTTTTACACTAAATGAAACTGTAAATAGGAGTTCTATTTTCATCCAAAGCATAATAGGTCAAAACCAGTCATTTCTAAAAATCTACACTTTCAAGACCACTGCCTCAATCACGCCCTGCAATGGTTGCTTCTGTATGTGCTCCTCATCTAAACGTACATCTTTTTAATATACAGTTTCATTCTTATTCACATGATTAAAATTGTTGCTTTCTCATATTACAGTACATAATTTCTATGCTACATCATAACACACATTTTGTCACTTCATATTAGATTTATCTATCCTTGAAAGTACCCGGGATATAACCTTGTTTACATAATAATCTAAAAGGAGAAATTAGCCATTAAAAAACTAACCATGATAAAGGATTAAAATCCTAAGACTCCTTATGGTAGAAATTTCTATTACCTTATTAAGGACCAAAGGTGTCCAATAAGATAATGTCACACAAATTTTAAGATTGAGTTGAATAGTCCCTTCATAAATCTCCGATCTTTTGTCATTTTCTTCTTTTTATTCCCCTTATGTACAACCTATGATGTCCATTGTATATGTGTGTAATACATACTTTATATCTATCTCAACATGTAACTCCCCTTAATAACACCCAATAAAACCCAAGATAAAACTCATACTCACGATTATCTTCTTTATTGCCATTTATATCAGAAGAGAAAACCGAGATATAACCCACAATTGTCAATGAATGCTCCCAATAGCTTCTTGTCTTCTAATGCTCCCAATAGCTTCTTGTCTTCTACACATCATCAGAAAACCAAACGGTGATACCATTGTTCACACACTTTGTAACCCCTAAGCTTCAATCCAATTCAATTAAAGAATTTTATGTAACACATTTATTTTACCAATTCAAATCCTTCACATTACTGTTAAATCCTACTTTTTTAGTTACATTTATCTTCTGCAAACCTGCAAATGTGACGCAATATAATGAGTTTCGTAGTTTTTCTTCACTTTCTTTTGATTTTTCATGTTCTGGATGTTTGTTATTTTGGTTTTCAGTTATCAATGAATATCAACAAGGTGGGGTTCCAGCGAGTCAAACTTGACACGACGATGGCTATGGGTTCTATCAACGAAAGATTTAGGGATTTAGGTTCTGCTGCTTTCGCCGTTCTCACTACTCTTGGTGCACGTGCATTTAAGATTTGGGGAAAAATGAAGTTCAAATTAATTTGTCATATAATTGCTATGAAGCTTTTATAGTTGGGTCTTTGTTTATATGTAAACTGATATTTTTGTGTTCTTGGTAGAAAAATGATAGATTTCATATTTCGTATTTTGATATAAACGAGGGGATAACAACTTTTACGATTATTATGATTTTTTGTTTGAAATTGTATTGGATACTTATATGATGATAGACTTCAAAGTTGAATATATCTAAGTTTTTAGGATTACTATGTTTTTTCACATCAATCATCATACTAATCAATGTAGTTGGCATTGAAATGCATTACTTATATTGTGTTTCCCTTTTGATTATGTCTTAGAAAAAATATAACTTCTTTAATGGTGCATTAGCACGAAAACATGTGACTTTTACATGTGTTTTGACAGGTACTTCTCCTTAAGCAAATTTTGACCCGTTGCTTTTTTTTTTTATGGCAACAAGTCAACTTGTGTCTTCCTTGTGACACTATGTTTATCAACATTATATGTTATTAGATTACTTGTAACTTAGCTGTTGTTTGGTTTTGCATTAACAGAAGGTGTGTACCAAACAATGTGTGAAGACATTAGATTAAGGCTATCACGAAAAATCTTGTTCGATTCCTTATGATGAAGCCTACGAATATTCTTTGCCTCCTTTTTTGGATGTGCAAGTATAACAGATGTTTGCAACCACTTTGGTCTTTCACCAGCAGTCTAGCATTGTTGAGGAACGTCTATTATGTTAAGTTTTTACGTAGGTAGTTAAAGGCTTGAGGTGCATTCAAGGCGCAAAAATGCGTAACCTGAGACAAGAAAATAAAAAATAATCATAGGTATAGAAAAATAATTGTTTAATACTATTGTACAAATATAGTGAGAAATGCAGAACATCTAAATATCTTTTTTAGCACCACAACATCAAACTTTTTAATTTAGTTTTCTTTTAGAAAAAAAATTCAAAACACACACACACACATATATATATATATATTGTTTTAGTTTTCATCCCACTATGCTTCTGTAAAGACAATAGGCTAGGGAGATTTAATAAAAGGGAAAGTCAACAGAATAAACCATAAAGCTGGTTCAGCCTTGTTTTAGCCAACCTAGACCCTATTTTGGCCATTTTAAACTGGTTTTTGCCATATTCACATTGGTTTTAGTCAAACCAGGCCTGTCCAGGCACACTCGTTTTACTTGTGCCTAATCAGGCAGCTCACATTGCTTGTGTTTGAGGGCTTTGTGCGCTTTTATGAGGATTTTAGAAATAGTAATCTTGTGTTATTTATTTCAAATTTGTTGCCTGATGGTGCAGGTGCATGATTTTCTCTATGCCTACAGATATGTTGACATGTGTGAAGTACATATAATTCGTTATTCAATCAATCAATCAATCAATCATACCCAGTATATCCCACTAATAGTAGACTATTGGTAGGGTCAGGGGAGGGTGAGATGTAGGCACACCTTACCTCTACCCATAAAGGATAGAGAGGTTGCTTCCAGAGAGACCCCCGGCTCAAAAAGAGAGAACAGAAGACAGACAAGCATACAAGTAAAGGGACAAGCACCACATGGATATTTCGCTATCGGCTAACGGACCAAATGCAGGAATAAGCTAGTAAGATAGTACATAAAAATATAATACATTGAACATCATAGAAACATGTAAACGGGACGAAAAGCACAAGTAAGTTTCACATTACTTAAGAAAACAAGATAAATAGACACATGAATCAAAATAGGTTTAGAAATCCTATAGATAAGGGCTCATAATACCCGGATATGCTACCTAAGTGCCAAATCCTAAAAGTCACTTACTTTAATCCTACGTCTCCAGGAACTCCTTTCTTGGACCATGTCCTCAGAGAGGTGCAACTCTATGAGATCCTGTCTAATTCGCTCATCCCAGGTCAATTTAGGTCTGCCCCTATTCCTTCTCCCCTCTACAACGCATGCTTCCACTGCTCTAACTGGCGCTGTTGTTCCTCTCCTCTACTATTTAAACATATTAAAGTATTAAACTCTATACTTTTGGATTATTTAGCATCTAAGACATGTAACTTCTATATTTTTATAAATATATTTTAATTCATTTATGCTCTTTTCATGTCTACTTACCAAAGTAGTTTAACTAGGTACATGTTAACATGGAAAAGGTCATTTGGTGTATTCATTATAAATCAGGTATATGTTAAGTTATTGTGATCTTAACCTTGGGTCTAAGAAATTTAAAACTATACACTGAAAATGTATCCACAAGGTTGTAAAATGAGTTGGTATGGTAAATAAACGAAAAGTATAGATTTTAGGCTCGTACCTTGGATGTCTTTTTATGTGGGGCAATTAGATGAGTTACAATAAATAAAAATTTTATACGAGAGAGCCAACGTACGAGCTTATTTTGGTTCAAGACTTCATGCTGATCTCAAACAAACTTAGATTAAGTTATTTGAACAACGTTATAAAGAGTTAGGTTCTTTTGACGTCTCATGTTGTGTCTTAGGATGTTTTGCAATCTGATAATGTGCAAGTCTCTTCGTTGTGTCAATGAGTATTATTAGGAAACTGTCTTGTTTGGGATATGTGTTACCTAGACTGCATTGTTTCAAATGATCTTAACCCATAATTAGTTACTTGATGTTCATGGATAATTGGTGTCATTTGGTTATGCGTTACCCATTGTTTGGGATATGTGTTACCCAGACTGCTATTTTGGCGACTCGCTGCAAGTCTTTTTGTTCTGGGCTTATCTTACTGATTCAGGTTCATGGATAATTGGTTATGCAGATCTATTGCAAGTATTAAGGGTGGTTTCTGTGAAGTAGTGTTTTGGAAGGTTACTTGTTACTCCTGCGATGTTCCGAAGTCGTATGCAGATCTTTTGCAAGTATTAAGGGTGGTTGATATCATTGCGAAGTTGAAGAGTTCCTTACCTCTTTTAGCCTTAGCTCGAAGTGTTACAGGTTATGGAATTCTTGGTTTGGGTGTTGAAATCCTTGTAGTTGATAGGCGAAGTTTTTTAGTCATTTGTATATTTTGTTTCTTATGTTCGGTTTTCTAACCTCTGGTTAGGAAATCTGGTCTATGTACTTGATGTGTGTTCTCGTGGAATAAAAGTTATCTCCTTCTCCGTTAAAAAAAAAGAAAAAAAAAAGTTACTTGATGTTGATTTATTACAAAATGTTTGGAAAAAGGCAATAAACTTTAGTGTTTAGGTGTGGACAATCAATTCTGATACAGATACAATTAATAGAATTTAAGGGGATATAGTTCATAAATGAAAATTTATAATCTCTAGATTATATATTATATAAATTACAGTTTTTCTTTTGTTTAATAAAATTGTAGGATCTTATGATCCTAATTGCATTATGTTAAGAATTGCCGTATTCTATATTTACTCGTTTAGGTGTTTCGGAGGTTTGTGTTGTTCATGGCTGGTAGTAATGAAATCAAAACAAATGATGCCTAATTTTTGTTTCTAAACATAAATACCCGTTGTAAAGTGCCGGCATTCTCACTAGTGTATTATAATTAATAAGCTGTAGAAAATTTCATTAGCTTGAATGATCAATGGAAGCAAGTGAAGAAAAAACTTAAAAGGGAAAGACACACCGCGGGTTACTTTTTTTCTTTTTATCTTAAATTCTTTTCTTTGCTTTTTAATGTATCGAGAGATTTTGTGAAATCGGCCACACGCTTCTTTTTATCTTTCTTTATTCTTTTTGGAAACAATGGGCGTTTTACCTATGTATTCTTCCTAACCTTCCTACTTATTTATATCTCATATTTATATTTATTTACCTATATAAATCATTTGATATAACAAACAAGCATTTACAAACACCATTAAAAGGATGAAGAGGAGAAATCACATGTGACCCCATAGTATTATGGTTTTCAAGCTTTTTTATATTTTTAATAATTCATTTGAAAAACAATATATTTTTAGTATTGTAGGTCCGATTTCTAGCTCGAATCCGAGACAAAAAATATGGTTCACTAGTGTATGACCCGATTAAAGACGGAATCAACAGGCCTGACCCAAAGGGTGGGCTACGTAGGAGGTGGCTTGGGCCCCGGTCTTCCAATGGGCCCAAATATGTTAAAATATTTATAGTAATAATTAGTTCTGCATTTTTAGAATATATATTTGTTTCTTATACATAAAAATTTTGTTAGTGCAGTTAGAAAATTTATCTTAATTTAATATAGAGGCCTTAAGGTCAAGACTTTTCTCTAGCGCTAAGATCTGATTTTCATTCTAATTCATTCATTTTAATCAATTTTTTGGGCCTAGTTTTTATGTCGTCAGGGCCCAAATTTCTTTTTGAGGGTTCTAGAGACAGCTGTGGGAATCAATAACCGGAGATATACACAAAGTGTACTTAAAATCTCCTAGTTGGACCTAGCTAGTGATCTAATGATTTTACCAATCACTTAGCTGGAGATGTATGGAATAGACGTTCACAGACTCCCTTTAAGATCTAGCTAATGATATTCGGTCTTCAAATTTGGCGTTCTTTAACTTAAGGATACACACTTCAGTGCACTTACCGAATCCCCTTGAAGACTTGAAGGTCAAAGATCACTAGCTAGACCTTAGGGGGAGTTTGTGAGTGCCTATTTCATACATCTTCGGATAAGTGATTGGTAAAATCAATAGATCACTAGTTAGGTCCATAGAGGAGACTGTGAGTACAGTTCGTCCCCAATTTATAGTCTACCTTACCTACGCCTGGGACCATCTAAGCGTATGTGAGACATACGCTTGCTTCATCTTGGTGTATATTTTCTACACCTAGATTACATACACCATCAGACTCTAATGTTCAAAATACAATCAAACTCATACGAAACGCTACCTAATCAATACTATTAATCTAGCCTAAGACTAATGTCGACCTATCAATAGCTGCAGGGGCGGATATATCATATAATGAGGGGTGGCACCCGCTACCCCTCAACTTTTTCCGTGTAGTGTAATTTTTTATGTATTTTTATGTTTTTTGTATTACGTTACCCTTGAAAATTATGCAACGTTACCTCTCAATTGTTTTTATAACCCAACACACCCTCAAAGTATTTAATATAAGCCAAACATAAAAATAGATAGAAACTTATAGGCCAAAACTCATTCCATTTGTAATTTATTAATTAACATATACAAGCCCATTGACCATGGTTAAAGCATTGAATAAGAGTGCAAACGAGCCGAACAACTCACAAGCTATTCGAAATTGGCTTAATAAAAAGTTTGAAAGGAGTCGAGCCTTAAAACAAAGTTGAGCTTGAGCTTAAAATAAAGCTCGTTTATTTTTCGAGCCCGAGCACGAGCCTGGCATGTGAAGCTCGTCAGACTCATGATATTAGTTTTATTAATGTTTTATATTATTTACCCTTCTTTTCACTTATCGAGCTCGCGAGCCTAGACGAATCTATTATTTATATTATTTTTACTTAATAAATACTAAATGAGTCGAGCTCAAGCTTGAGAAATTACCAACGAGCCGAGCCGAGCCGAGCCAAGCTTTTCACCTATCGAGCCCACGAGTCTAAAGTCTATTATTTATATTATTTTTATTTAATATATTAAGTAATAAATAATAAACGAGCCGAGCTCGAACGTGAGGCACTACCAACGAGCCAAGCTCGAGCTCAAGCCTGATAGAGCTCGGGCTCGGCTCGACTGCACCCCTAGTTTTGAATGGGTAAAAATAAAAGAAAAGAATAAAGAGTGGGGAAAAAAGAAGCAACAGAGAACTTGACCACCCATTAATAGTTATCACCCTAATCGGATAAACGACATATGAAGAAGATTGTATCTTGTTAAACAAAATTTCAACCATGAGGTCATCAATTTAAATGGACAAACTATCCTAATGGCCGGTGAAGTGTTGATGTAAAATGTTTTGATAGATCATTGGTTAGAATATAGCGTTAAACAAGAACAAAATATATTGCTTATGAAAGTATGGTAAAAAAATTACACATTATTTATAATCGTGTTTTTATTTTTGTTTTGTTTAAATTGTATGAAAGTACTTAGTACGGTAAAAAAAATTAAAACGTTACCCCTAAAGTTTTAGTCTAGATCCATCAGTGACTAACTAGGGACATATACACGAATTGCAGTTTGTCATTTTGCGTTCATTGATTTTGTCATTGTGCTTTAACTTGAAAAATAAAATGAGGTTGATGCTTTTCTAAAGAAAAGATTCATTAACGCATGACATACAACTAACTGTCATCGACTAAGCAAACTTTTAAAGCCATGCCACTTTCCAAATTAATTGAACTTACTTTGTCTATGCATTAAGTTAGGAATACTATCAAAAAAAAATCTATTACGGTTTCCAAAAAAAAAAAAAGTTTAATTGCAAACACTTGAATATATTGCAAACACTTGAATATAAAGAGCCAGTAAGAAGCTTGACAAAAGAAAAGACGATTACATAATAAGAGACAAGTCAAAAACACTCCAATCAGCTCACGATAAGTTCTGGATCTTCGTACGGTGGGTCAGCCAAAAGAACGAGTCTTCTTTAATCAAGTCCACAATAGTTTGCACCGGAATAAATTTGCCTTCGAACGATTTGGCGTTTCTGGCCAGCCAAAGCCTCCAAACCGTGTCCAGGATAACCGTGTAGACCACCTTCTTCCACTTATTAGTACCCGGAGACTTCTTGAGCAAATCGATCCAATCAGACAAGACTAAAGAGTCAGAAGGCCAAGGTATTTTCATCCAGACCAATATACTCCACCACACCGCTCTCGACCACAAGCAGTTTACCAAGGCATGGGTCATGTCTTCCACAATGATGTCGCACCTACAACACCACGGGTCCACTAAGTGAATGTTCCTGTGCAACAACTCCTTTTTGGTAGCGATCCGACCCAAAGTCGCCCTCCAAACAAAAACATTGACCTTTGGAAGGGCCCACGAGTTCTACCAAAATAACGAATCATTGTCCAGGTCTGATTCCATCACAGCAAAGTCCCACCTAATATCCTTAACTGAGAAGCCTGTTCCCGTGTTAGTTTTCCAGACCCAATGGTCCGGCTCAGACGACAGTTGAACCTGCTGCATTATCATAGTCAAATCCTCCAACTGTTGCATCTGCATCAGTGTCCTCGGCACACAGTCCATCTTCCATTCAGGCCCGAAGTTCTGGGCAGTAGCATCAAAAAAATCAGCAACAGTCCCATACTTGTTTTTGGATATTTTGAACACCTCGGGAAAAGTTCACGAAGACTGCAACTAGCGGCCCAAATATCATACCAGAAGCTTGTTTCCATTCTTCACTCTAACAGTGAGTTTATTTTTAACATCAATCCATTTCAAAAAGAGTCTCCCTTTAATACTAGCGATATCTTTCCAAATCCCATTTATCACCTTCCTACATGGGACTAAGTGTTTGTTACTGGGCGAACAATGGACAGCTTTCACCACTCTAACCCATAAGTAGGAAGGTTCACACTTGTACCTCCACCACCATTTGGTGAGCAAAGCCAAATTAAAGTCGCCAAATTAGGCCGCAAAATCTTGTCCCATTTTACCCAACAAACTTTGCATCTCTCCCCATTTTTACCCCACAAGAAATCCCTTCGAATCGCTTCCAATTTATGCGAAACAGCCTTAGGCGCTAGAAATAATGAAAGAAAATACAAGGGAAGGCTTCCGAGCACCGCCTTAACAAACGTTAACCTACTCGTGAAGGACAAGGTTTTAGCTTTCAAAGACGAAAGAATTTTATTGAATTTATCTATGACCGGTTGCCAAAACTTGACACGCTTCATGTTGACTCCGATAGGCACACCCAAGAAATTGAAAGGGAAGGTCCCCACTTTACAACCAAGAGTATTGGCGAAATCCGAAACCACTTGATCACCAACTCCTATGCCGAAAATATGGCACCTACTATAGTTCACTTTCAGCCCCATGGTCAAGAAAAAACATCGAAAAAACCTGTTAAGACTTGTAATATTATGAGATGACCATTCGCCAATGAAAAGCACATCATCGGCATAACAAAGATGTGAGATTAAGGGCCCATCATTTGGAAGTTGAAGCCCGTGAAAGAGCCCCAACTTCGAAGCTTGCGACATGAACATATTCATCACCTCCATGGTCAAAACGAAAAGGAAAGGAGACAAGGGGTCGCCTTGTCTCAAACCTCCTTTAAACATAAATTCCCCGGTTGGAGAGCCGTTCACTAACACCGAACCTTTCCCGGAACTACGCACCCTTTGATCCAAGAAACCCATTTAGTCGGGAAGCCCATGAATTCCATAGCTTTGAATATGAATTTCCAATTCAACGTGTCATAGGCCTTGTGAAAATCGATCATAAAGATAAGCGTTTTCATATCCTTCTTCTTAGCCCAAGAGATAACCTGGCTAACAATGAGTGGACCGTTGAGGATATTTCTCCCCCCACGAAAGCCGACTGATTCAGGCTGACCACTTTATCTAAAATCACTTTCAACCTATTCGCCAAAACCTTAGAAATGATTTTATATATAGAGCCGATCAAGGAAATCGGCCTATAGTCAGCAATATGTTGAGGGTCAGCTTTCTTAGTAATAAGATCAACAAAAGATGCATTACACCCCGTACTAATGCATCCCGAATCGTGGAAATCATGAAAAATACTAGTAACCCCCGGTTCAAGAATCTGCCAAAATTTCTTGAAGAATTTAAGCGTATATCCGTTCGGACCCAGAGCTTTCCCTCCGTCGCAGCAATTTATGGCAGCCCATATTTCATCCGTAGTGAACAGATTAATTAGCCACATCGCATCGGCCTCATCAATTTTGGGTAGCCCCATGTTCTTAAACTGTGGGCGTTTTCGCATTGGTTCGGCAAAGAGCTTCTTGAACCATAATCTAATCTCATCTTTAATTATTCCGGGGTCCGTCTCCCAGCGACCATCCACATGGAGACCGTTGAACCTATTCTTCGCCTTGTTCATATTACACACCTTATAGAAAAAAGAAGAGTTTTCATCACCGAGTTTAATCCATTTAACCCGGGAGCGTTGTTGGAGGTCTTTAGCTTTATTTTTTTTAAGAATAAGGATTTTAGTTTTCAGGTCCAATCTAAGCTTCTTGTCTTCGTCAGTAAGTCGACTCACTTCAGCTTTCTTCTCGATATCCTCCACCAATTTAGAATAATCCAAAAGCTGTTTAAGTTGCTCCTCCTTTTTAATGGTGTAACACCCCAACCGATTGCGGAAACATCGAGGTGTCACGTAGTGACGATTGTTCAATAGCTCATGGACTAAAGTGTAAATTTTTTTGAATACATTGATTAAATAATTTATTACATTGAAATGAAATACAACGATTCTAACTGCCAACTAAATTGAAATACAATGAATCAAAATCTAAATATAAATCCGAAAGCTTAAAGAATGCATCTCAAAAAAACCTGAAACATGTACAAAATAATTTGGTCAATACAAAAATGTATTGGTGAGCATACCCTGTTTAAATAAATATAGTAGAAAAGTGTTTAGCAATTCATGTGCGGTACCATTTGCAATTATGTAATAAGTAATATCCGTTCAAAACCAAGCCTATGAATAATGACTAACACATGACTAACCAAATGAATAATGAATTAACAAGACAATGACCAAGATTCTCTCAACAGAGTCTCAAGAGGGTATACCATAGTACTATTCATTGAAATGCTAGGCCGCCCAGCGGTTAATGATTTTGACAAGTCATAGACACACCAATTAACATAAAGCAAACACACATGAGAATTGCATTTAGTGAAAGAAGTAGAAACTTGATAGTAAGTACATGAGTCACCCCATAATAGTAAAACAGAAAAAAAAGGAAAGATATACTCACAGTTTGCAAAAGCGATCAAAATCCACTTAAGCGGACGTGAGCTAAGTAATGGGAATTCCGAGGAATTCAACCTATAATGTGTAAGAATACTAATAAGGAATTGTCTAAAAAGTCTAAGGTAACTAGGGTCTAAAGCATTAGGGTTTGCTAAGTCGGTTTGGGGAATTAGAGTTTTTATGATAAGTCAAATTAATATAAAGGTTGTATATTAAAAATAATATGTCAAAGTTTGTAAATGTGGTTTAGGTAGTAATATAATTATTACAAATTGAATATTTAGACAAAAATATGTTTGAATAATTAAGACAAAGTAATTTAGTTAATTATTTAAATTAATTATTGTAAATAAATACAATCATCATAAATATTGAAATAATTGGCTAGGAGTTACACATCGATCCAACAAATGCTAATAATGACTTCCAACATAAGAATGTTTATATCTTATGGGAAAAGTAATTATAAAATAGATGTTTAAATAGCTCAATTAAATAATTGATTAATTATGTCTATTTAAATGTAAATAAGACTAAAAATACAAGAAATGATCCAAAACTATTATTGTTATAGAAAATAAATACCTTCTGATGTAAATAAATGAAATTAATTTTCCCATAGTTTTTATAAACTTATTTATATTTAAAGTTGATTTAATGAGATTAAATCATATTTAAATGATTAAAAATAGGAAAATTAGTAAAAATAAATGTTTTATAAACCAATAATTTTTATTTCAGTTCATGGTGATTAGAAATAATTTCCCAAAAAGTTTTAGACTCAAATCATTAAAAATAAATTTTTTTTATCAATTAAATATGATTAAAACAAGCTAAATCAATAAAAATAAGAAAATAAAATATTTTACAGAAACAAAAAATATGATAATTTTCTATAAGTTATCAAGAAGCTACACCTAAAGTTTCATAATTTTTAGGGAAAAAAATGAATTTATTATGAATATTTCAAATTATATATATTATATATATAAAAAATAATAAGAAAATGAAATGAAAGGACATTACAAAAAAAAAAAAACACAGATTCTGCATCAAGGGGACTCAAACTCGAGTCTGCCCTCTCCAACCCAACAACACCAACCACTAGGCTAGGTACCAACTTGTTGATTTATTTGAAACAAGAAAGTTTTTAATCAATAACACATACTCATCTTCTTCCCCAAATCTTTCAAACCCTAACCTTAACTTTTCAATAATCTAAATTACACAAGATTATTGATTTGCAATAGAGGGATTTCGTAAAGGAACAACTAAAGAACAAAATGGCACGAGAAAAAAAAGGACTCACATTGTTTAGGATAATGATCATGCAAGAAACAATTAGAACCAATGAATTATGCTTGAACCTTAAATGTGTAAATCAACATGACAAATATATATTGATAAAATAAGGGGTTGTGTAGGAGACGTTAGGTTGTGTGTCGATCGGTTTGAGGTTATAATGGTTTCAAAGAATAATCATAACACTCATTTTATGGTAGTTGGTTACTATCACAAGGAAAAGATTAGAGCAAGTTACAAAACTCCCCATTATGTCCATTTACTTCAATTACTATTATTTAATGCATTAAAAACAATTAAACAACTAATAAAAGATATACTTTAAGGTGTATTCTTGAAAAGAACCAATCATTTACAAGACCTATTTTGATATAACACTCGCATCGTGAATGCATGTAGTATTCTCTAAATTATTTTAACTTCAACTTTAGTTTATTGCTACTATAAGTCCCTAAATTTGTAATTAACTCGTTAAAAAAATTGCAAATGTTACAGTCTCCCCTACTTTAGAGAATTTCGTCTCGAAATTACGTTGAAGTAAAAGTTTTTTTTTTATGAAACAAAAGAGTTTGAAAATAGCAAGTATGTTTTAAGAAATACATCAGTCATAAATTTGTCAAAGTTTAAAGTAGTGATTTAATACCTAAGTAAAAGTTTAAAAATCCTTAACATTTGACCCAATGTTAGAAAGTCGAGAGTCTATAATGAGAAAAGGTTTGGGGAAATATGTAACTGGTGAGGGGCATAGGTACTCAGGAAGCAGTCTCCCCTACTTTAGAAAAGTTTCTGACTAAACGTTATTAGAGTATGCGGCAAGTATCCAAGTAATCGAGTGTGTAAGAGTATACAAGGTTTGTGTTTTCTGTGTGGGTGGTCAAGGGAAAGACTCTAGGAAGACGAATTAAAGATCGTGTAAGAACGTTCTTATCGAAAATGCTAGCTATTAGTCAACTATCTAATGAAGAGGTAGTAATGGGTAGGTTCTTGGTCAGACTCCTAGTTCGCTCCCGCAGTATCATTTATGCTTATATATAGGGTGTACCGCAGCTGACCCACCACACTCCCGATACTTTGGATTCGTACTGATTGTCTACCAACAGCCTAATTAGAATTACACACCACCCTCATGTACCTGTAAGCCCATGATTGCGTTCCGGACCGTAATCATCGATTTACCTTACACTAGGGTGTTATGCTTTTCCATAACCCTAACATGAAATAAATGTGTGCAACCAATATGTAATAGCCACTGTAATGAAATAATGTTTAATCATGACATGGTTAGAGGTCCTTCCCTTTAACCGTAATGAGAGTAACATGTGAGTAATAGACATGGTTAGAGGTTCTTCCCTTTCGGGTTCACCCTTAACCGGTAACTTCTGTTCACATCGTTGGCTCTAAACACTCATATTGATAGACTCTGAGGTTTACACCGTTCCCCTCGGATTGAAGAAATACTTTAATCCGAGTCGTACGTGGGCACTGGCTTAGTTCTCATACGAGTTATCAACTAGTATGTTCGTTGGCCATGATGATGAACAAAATAATGTAAAGTATAACAGGGTTTCGCTCAAAACAGGAAAAATATGCATACCAAATATGCGTTCAAGTAAGTATATAAGTATAGCATAAAATTCCGATTGAAAGAATAGTATAACATAAATCGAGTAAATCGCACACTTGCACAAAATGAAAGTAAACGAGTTGAATTAATGCAAATAGGCAATGTGAAAATCATCACAGATAACGTGTTAGAAATAACTATGAATAAAAATGGTGCAAGAATAAAATAATGAAATTTACGGCAAACGAATGTGCACGGAACGGGTGTATAGCCTACTGGCATGTGAGTTAAAATCTAGTAATTTTACATATATGCATTATACGATGAAAGACAGTTAGCAACATTTTGATAAGAGGATATGTCCATTGTTTAAACCAAAAGTTTTGCGACTGAAAGCGTACAAATGTGAAAAGTAAATTTTCGTAGTGTACTCGAACTTTATGATATAGTTGAAGGAATAGTTGTAATGCATGAGAATAACTTTTTAGAAATCGAAATGTGTCTTAGATTCAAAACAGGTTCACATGAAAAGATTTCGTAGGTACACATTTTCATGTGTTTACGAGAAGTCGAGTTTGAAAAGTGTTATAAGGCATTTTATTAGTTGCAAGTTTCTCCCGAAAACATATATTGGGTAGGTCATATGAAAACAAAAGGTTTACATTTGATTTGTGAAAAATGCAATACAAGTTTATAAAATGCAAGATGAAACCATTTCATGAAATATGTGTAATTCTAATGTGATTCAAAAGACCACAATTTAAAATGACGTGAAGGTTGTGAATGATCCCAGATGCCTTGATGAATTTTGGAAACTAGAATTTTTCGTTTTTAGACATTTATTTAACTTGTAGGTTGAAATCTCATTAAATTCAAAATTTTTTAATTATTATGCAATGTTGAGAAAATCTAAGTGTTATTGGGTCAACTTGAAACCTTTTAATTGTCAAACTTCTACGAAAATTTATACATAAAAAGATCATTTGTTTGTAAGGATTGTTAAGGCATCTCTTTGGGCTCATGACGGCTACTTGTTTCAAGACACAAGGTGTATATAAAGTGTGTTCAAATTTGGCGAATAGGCTTTGTGAAAAAAAAAAACTTATAGGAAAAGTTGTCAAATTAATCGTTTTAGAGATTTAAGGATATACTGTGACTTTGATCAAGTAAGTTTGTAAACATGGAGATATAATATAAGCTTTAATGTGATAATAAAACGAACAAAAAGTTTTAATAATGATGATAAGGAATTCAAAAGCGAATGATCAATGAATAATGGCATATGAAACATCAAGTGATTATATTGAATCTTCAAATGATAATCAAATATAAATATTAATGATATAAAACATTGGAATTGTTTCCATAGGAAACTTTGACTAACTCAAATATTTGAAATTTTCTAGTGACTTGTGGGAGCGTACTTTAGCCTATAAGTGAATGCTCACCCTTCCAGATTGCACGTGCCCTATCACTAGTGAATTCCAAAGCTTTAGCGAGATTAAAAACGAGATGTAGAAATAGATCCTTGAGATGTGGATTTCACTCCTAACTCAAAGATGTATTTCAAAATTGAAAACTATTGTGGAATGAAACCAATCACTAAGTTAAGGATATCACTCCCAGCTTAGTGGTTAAGTTTCTTTTTGAAAGTAATACTCTTTGAGGTGTGGATGTCACTCCTATCTCAAAGATATATTCCTAAGATAAATATCATATAAAGGAATGAAACTAATCACCAAGGTATGGATACCACTCCTAACTTGGTGATATCGTTTCGTTGGTGAAATACGAGTGTCTTCTACTCCAAGCAAAATATCGAAAGAATAACGAGAAAGAATCATAGTGAAAATATCTTGAAAGAATATATAAGAATAAGAAAAAAAATATACACGAGAGGACTCGTGAATGCAAGCTTAGTTATAGACTAGGCTAAAAGGCATTCTAATAACCTAATTCCCTATAACCATGGCTCTGATACCAATCTGTAACACCCCAACCGATTGCGGAAACATCGAGGTGTCACGTAGTGACGATTGTTCAATAGCTCATGGACTAAAGTGTAAATTTTTTTGAATACATTGATTAAATAATTTATTACATTGAAATGAAATACAACGATTCTAACTGCCAACTAAATTGAAATACAATGAATCAAAATCTAAATATAAATCCGAAAGCTTAAAGAATGCATCTCAAAAAAACCTGAAACATGTACAAAATAATTTGGTCAATACAAAAATGTATTGGTGAGCATACCCTGTTTAAATAAATATAGTAGAAAAGTGTTTAGCAATTCATGTGCGGTACCATTTGCAATTATGTAATAAGTAATATCCGTTCAAAACCAAGCCTATGAATAATGACTAACACATGACTAACCAAATGAATAATGAATTAACAAGACAATGACCAAGATTCTCTCAACAGAGTCTCAAGAGGGTATACCATAGTACTATTCATTGAAATGCTAGGCCGCCCAGCGGTTAATGATTTTGACAAGTCATAGACACACCAATTAACATAAAGCAAACACACATGAGAATTGCATTTAGTGAAAGAAGTAGAAACTTGATAGTAAGTACATGAGTCACCCCATAATAGTAAAACAGAAAAAAAAGGAAAGATATACTCACAGTTTGCAAAAGCGATCAAAATCCACTTAAGCGGACGTGAGCTAAGTAATGGGAATTCCGAGGAATTCAACCTATAATGTGTAAGAATACTAATAAGGAATTGTCTAAAAAGTCTAAGGTAACTAGGGTCTAAAGCATTAGGGTTTGCTAAGTCGGTTTGGGGAATTAGAGTTTTTATGATAAGTCAAATTAATATAAAGGTTGTATATTAAAAATAATATGTCAAAGTTTGTAAATGTGGTTTAGGTAGTAATATAATTATTACAAATTGAATATTTAGACAAAAATATGTTTGAATAATTAAGACAAAGTAATTTAGTTAATTATTTAAATTAATTATTGTAAATAAATACAATCATCATAAATATTGAAATAATTGGCTAGGAGTTACACATCGATCCAACAAATGCTAATAATGACTTCCAACATAAGAATGTTTATATCTTATGGGAAAAGTAATTATAAAATAGATGTTTAAATAGCTCAATTAAATAATTGATTAATTATGTCTATTTAAATGTAAATAAGACTAAAAATACAAGAAATGATCCAAAACTATTATTGTTATAGAAAATAAATACCTTCTGATGTAAATAAATGAAATTAATTTTCCCATAGTTTTTATAAACTTATTTATATTTAAAGTTGATTTAATGAGATTAAATCATATTTAAATGATTAAAAATAGGAAAATTAGTAAAAATAAATGTTTTATAAACCAATAATTTTTATTTCAGTTCATGGTGATTAGAAATAATTTCCCAAAAAGTTTTAGACTCAAATCATTAAAAATAAATTTTTTTTATCAATTAAATATGATTAAAACAAGCTAAATCAATAAAAATAAGAAAATAAAATATTTTACAGAAACAAAAAATATGATAATTTTCTATAAGTTATCAAGAAGCTACACCTAAAGTTTCATAATTTTTAGGGAAAAAAATGAATTTATTATGAATATTTCAAATTATATATATTATATATATAAAAAATAATAAGAAAATGAAATGAAAGGACATTACAAAAAAAAAAAAACACAGATTCTGCATCAAGGGGACTCAAACTCGAGTCTGCCCTCTCCAACCCAACAACACCAACCACTAGGCTAGGTACCAACTTGTTGATTTATTTGAAACAAGAAAGTTTTTAATCAATAACACATACTCATCTTCTTCCCCAAATCTTTCAAACCCTAACCTTAACTTTTCAATAATCTAAATTACACAAGATTATTGATTTGCAATAGAGGGATTTCGTAAAGGAACAACTAAAGAACAAAATGGCACGAGAAAAAAAAGGACTCACATTGTTTAGGATAATGATCATGCAAGAAACAATTAGAACCAATGAATTATGCTTGAACCTTAAATGTGTAAATCAACATGACAAATATATATTGATAAAATAAGGGGTTGTGTAGGAGACGTTAGGTTGTGTGTCGATCGGTTTGAGGTTATAATGGTTTCAAAGAATAATCATAACACTCATTTTATGGTAGTTGGTTACTATCACAAGGAAAAGATTAGAGCAAGTTACAAAACTCCCCATTATGTCCATTTACTTCAATTACTATTATTTAATGCATTAAAAACAATTAAACAACTAATAAAAGATATACTTTAAGGTGTATTCTTGAAAAGAACCAATCATTTACAAGACCTATTTTGATATAACACTCGCATCGTGAATGCATGTAGTATTCTCTAAATTATTTTAACTTCAACTTTAGTTTATTGCTACTATAAGTCCCTAAATTTGTAATTAACTCGTTAAAAAAATTGCAAATGTTACAAATGGTCCTCCACCTTTTGATCCCATCTTTGATCTTGTTCTAAGGTCTCCATAAAATTAAGGTCACATTTACCCCCCCCCCCGATCCTCATCTTTAAGACATTCGAGACCACAATATTATCCAGCTCACTATCCCCAAGTCAGCTATTAAAGAACCGGAAAGGGGGCGCACCAAAGTCCCTCATGTCACAACTAAGGGAGATCGGGCAATGGTCCGAAAATTTCCGAGGGTGAACAATGAGGTTGATGTTAGGCCATCGGGACATGAACTCATCACAAACCAAACATCGATCCAGCTTACTAAACTTGATAACATCAGTGCCCGAGGCATACGTGAACCTACCCCCGATCATATTATATTCTAACCAACCCACAGTGCTGATGAAATCGTTGAACTGAGCAGTAGCCCTAGGGTCAAAAGACGAATTGACCTGTTCTTCTCTATTTCTAACTTCATTAAAATCCCCAACAGCAATCCAGATGCTCTGACTCGAGAGGACAAGATTAGAAATTTTGTTCCAGAGCTCTCTTCTCAAGCCTGGATCGTTCGGAGCATGGACGTTTAAAAAATTAACCATACCGTCAACCCCATTTATGATACCAGAAATCACCAAAAAATGTCTCTCTTTGAAAGAGGAAACACCGTCAATATGATTCGGATCCCACATAGAAACCAATCCCCCAGATCTGCCCACAGCATCAACCGAATCAAACAAGAACTGAGTCCTATCCCAATAACCAGACAGAAAGGAGGCACTAAGACCAGATTGATGGGTTTCTTGCGAACAAATGAAGTCGGATTTGCATTCTCTTTTAAGGTCTCTAACCCACCTTTTTTTCTCATCCCCAATCACCCCTCTAATGTTTAAGGACAAAAAATTCATCGTAACTTGTTTGAGCCGCGTTCCCCTTGAACTTCCTTCCTGACGTGGTTCTTGAAGTCGGCCAATCCAATTCCCAAGCATTCGCCATAGTCAATAGTCTCATCAACTTCATCATCAAAATCAGCATCTTCATCCAAATCGAAAACTCCTATGGTTTCTTCAAGAGGGTGCTTTGAAATATTGTTGTCGTCAATTTGAATATCGACTCCTCTGTCTTTATGACCAAGTCTTTCTCTGCATCCTTTTGAATAACAGCTTCCAGTTCAAAAGGATCAGAGTCATAGTTGCAATTAAGGTCAGGAATAAAATTGAGGTGGGCCTTAAAGTTGGTTTCACCTTCATTCTGAATACACCCATCTGGGCTATCAATCGGAACATTCGTGGGCTCAAAAACATCCAAGCCCAACACAGGCCCTATAGTATCCACACTGGGCATACGAGGAGAATGTGAACTGTTGAGGTGGTTCCATCGTTGGTATTCAAGACAAAAGCAGCCCCAGCCTCCTTATTATTAATAAAATTGTCAATCCTCGAAGATTGTGCCACGTCATGATTCTGCATGGGAGACTCGACCCTTCCTTTCCTCATGCAACTATTCGTATCCCCCACCATGTTTGAAACCGACTCATCATCTTCCTGCCTTACCACCACTTATTTCAATCTGGGGTTCACATGGTGCTCCGTCCACCCACCGGAAGTGATGTCAACGACCACCGACTTGAGTCTAGGAGGAGCGAAAGATTTCGCTAGGGATAGATTCGGAGACCATTCCCGTTTAATTTCTTCTACTCATGCGGAACAAGATTGATTTCCCCCTAAGCTTGACCTCCGTATTAAGGGTGACACCTGAGTTGACGATAACCGCCATAACACCGCTAGAGAGAACAGGGTCGTTACATCCGGCTTCGAACTTAACCACTAATCTGCCACATCTTTCCCCTATTTATCATTGTGTACATGCCTATCCCAAAGGCATAACGACACTCCCGAAACTCTAATCCAAGCCAACCTTTGAAACTCCAATAACTGACCACCCCAAACGTCCAATTTCATGAACCAACTAGACCAAATTACTTGAGCTTCGGACAAGAAAGACTCAACATCCACTGCCGATTGAAATACACAAAGCACTAGCATTCCACCAAGGTATTTCATGGACCCCTTCCAATCGGACAACACAATAGCCAAATCATTAAGCTTACACAGAGAATCAAAACTCTTTATCTCCCCTACCAGAGCTTTTCCGGCCCATATCCTCTGAGACTCCGATAACATGGGAGGAAGATCAATACAAAAGCTCAAAGGGGACCCACCAGACTGATTCGCCAAAGCATCTTTGAATGATCTATTAACCTGAATGAGATTGCTAGACCTATGACAAGTATCTGAAGTGACAGGTCCCTGAGCGTTGCCCTTCGAAGTGCCCCCTATACACTCCAGTCTTGAAAATACGGACTTCCGACTCCCCAGCTCACCGACCCCATTTTTGGACCCATAACGATTGAACCTGGCCAGGTTAACAACCAATATAACAACGTCAATGCGCACTTCTTTAAGAACCTCGATCCATTCTTCAGCATCTACTACATTGGAAAAATTAATAAAACCGAATATGTTGCCTGCTTTAACTCGTTTTGCCGGAATAAAAGTGTCTTCTAGATTAGGGAGGTGATGGAAGGCCCTCCACAATCTCTCCGCCGAACAATTTTCCGAAAGGTTAGAAATGAAAAATGAGGTCGCATTTTTCAATCTTTCCTCTCTTTTTTGAAATCTCTTCTCCAACATTGCCTCTTTCTTGCTGATGACCCGCTGCCATTCTCCATTCCGCTGCTCCTTTGTCTTCCGGTTGGTCTTCATGAGAGAGAGTTTTTTTTATTGATGAATATAATAATACATGGACTTTTTACAGTTTTCCAACTATATCTGAAATAGTTTTTTTTTTTTTTTTTTCTAATGGTGACTTTCTTCTATCGAGTGGGCGAGTGGCAGAGATCATCACTCCCCCTAAACAGAGGACCCTAACCACCTCTTCAACGATCAGAATGTACTTAACTTATAACAAGTTATTAAAAGTCTTAAGTTGTGGGGCATCAATATTTTTAATTTTTTTAGCATGTTCTATAAGTTGATATTGATAAGATTCTTTTTTGAAACCATAGATACATTTGGAGTTTTGTGAGAGACTAATTTCCTATTCTATATTTATATTCATTTCCACAATACATGGGCTTTTTGTAGGCTTACAATTAAGAAGAGAAAGTATCTGGTACAAAGTACCTTATCATACAAACTATAGGAAGCCACTAGATGTTGACACGTGAAACTGGTGATTACAACCATAAAATTCGTTGATAATCCTTACAAGGGTATTATAAACTTTTACACATTCATTAATCACGTTCTAATTTTGATAAAAAAAATATGTATCCCTGTTTTCACGAGAAATTGAATTCAAATTTTAATAACCGATTACACAATCTTCTTTCATAATTCTTTTACCAAATTCAAATTCTAATCGCATGAAACTTATTTCGATCAAAGTTGTTTCAAATTTGATATTCAATTGAAGAGTTTATCGATGATTAATAGGTTACTCTGTTTTTTTTTTCATTAATTTGTAATCATTAATACTGTAATCATGTTGTTTTCATTTAAGTAGACTTAAACATTGAACTAGAACATTTAATCGCAAAAGATCCAATTGCAGAGATTAATAATATTGTTTTTCAAGTTATAGGTCCGTGGGTTATCAATTGAAACGAAGATGATTCATTCTTATTTGTTACAGCAGCACTCATGCGTTTTAATTATTACATAGTATGTGTGTTTTGTTTTGTTTTTTCTGCATGCGTTTTATGGATTAAGGTGTGTTTTGTTTGTTTTAGTGCATGTGTTTTATGGATTAAGGTGCGTTTTGTTTGTTTTAATGCATGCGTTTTATGGATTAAGGTGCATTTTGTTTGCTCGAACATGCTCTGTTTTTTTATTAATGCTTGAACATTCTCTGTATTTTTAATTTTCAATTAATTAATGCTTGATTGCAATGATGGCAAACGTACGTTTGTTTAGGGTAGCAAACAATTGATGTTATTCTTTTATTTTGAAGTTTTTTTTCAGTATCAGTATCATGCTCTGTTTTTTGTTTAAAAAAACAGAGCATGTTTCAAGTGGTAGGTTTTTGAAATCAGAGCAAATCGACTGATCGCCTGTTATGAAACGAGAATTGAAAATCCACTAATTGTTTGTAAATGTAATCGTTCTCTGGAATTAATGAGATTTGGGCGGTTTAATTAAAAAATTAATTGATTATTGTAATTTGTCTAATTTACCCTTCGACTATTTAACTGAACATTAATCATGTTTGAATATTACGATCAAGCCACCGCGAGTTTTTAACCCTAATCAATGGCTGAGAATCCTTCTCACGCTTTGTATGTTAAGAATGTTTTGTACAATAGCCTCTCTCAGGAAGGAAAGCAAGACCACTAAAATAGACGACCAAATCCCTACCATTTAACCTACACTAGTTATGATTTAAAGAAAATAAAATGCAATAATTAAAAGGAAAGAAGCAAACTTCATGAGAACATTGGACGTATTAATGTTTTTCTAATCTATGATCATATTGGAAAGATGTATGGAAAGATGTTGTAAGTGGTAATTCCTAAAAAAAAATTTAGTGGTATCCAAAAAAATCGGTGGCATATTCATACAATGTAATTTTTTTACCAAAAAAATTATATAATCAAATACACAATAATAACTAAAATTAGTTACTAAACCCTATCCTAAAATCCAATTTTGCTCATTTTGTGCTAGACAATCTTTGCTCAGGGGTATCAATACCGAAAACGGAGGGAAAAAACTATTTTTACAGCCAAGAAAGTTGAAGGGTAGCCCAGGGACCTCCTAGCCCCCACATATGTCTTCCACTGGATGTACCGACGGAATCTCATTAGATCTTCTTTAAGTGATTTACGGTTAGTACACCTACGTGTTTAAATTTTGTATAATTAAATTCAACCAAACACAAGATGATGCAATTTACAAACAATAAAATTAGGTAAGCATCGGCTAGTTCTCCAACATGTTGAGGAGATCCGCGAAGGTGGCGGAAAAGGCTCTCAAGAGTCATAGAAAGGTATGAGGTCATCTGTTTAGACCATCCAACATGGATTAGGAAGAAGATTGGAATGTGATGATCGGTTGGATGCGTACTAATGTAAATGTCATTATACTAATTATCAGTTAATTACATGGATGGTCCCTGTGCTTTGCAAATATTTCATCTATGCTCCCCAAAATTTATGAATTACACGGATGGTCCCATACATATGTGATTCATAACACTGGTGGTCCATCGACCTAACGTCTGTCAAAGCAGTCTATTAAATAACATCACGTGCTTCGAGCATGAGGGTAATATTGTCATTTTCATAAGAAATGATGATCCTTTTTACTCCAGGTCCTTAGGGATAAGTGTTATTAAAGATACTTTTCCTTCCAATTCTCCCATATTCGTCTCTACCATCTCTCACTACTGTGTGTCTCTCTGAAGAAGGCGATTTCATATTGTTCAGATGGGGTGGGAAATTAGGGAAAAGTACGATAATTTTGATTATGAAGAAGAGTATGGTAAGTATCGTAACGATTGCACATCTATTCAAGTGAAACTGTAAGCCCTAAATCTATCTTTTTTAAATGTAACAGGTGGAAAACCCAATAAGTTCTCTGTGAGACTACATCATGGAGGTGTGTTTATGAATTTCCCTAGAAGAAGGTATGTTCAAGGTACGGTTGTTTACATAGATAGGCTGGACATAGATCAGTTCTTGGTTCATGAGATAGATTGGATGGTGCAAGAACTAGGGCTTTTTGAAGAAAATGTTAGACGTTATTATCATTTTCAAATACCTGGAAAGGAGTTGGATTATGGGTTAGTATCTTTAGGAAATGATTCAGAGGTTAGAAATTTAGCCAGGTATGGTCATGAAGGTTTTACTGATAATGTAGATGTGGATAATGAATGTATGAGGGATAATGGTCATGAAGGTTCTGCTGAGGAGGGTTCCACTGAGGGTGATGATTCAGAGGACAATGATTACTTGTATGACAAAGATAATGATGTGGATGATGTGTATGTTGATATGAGAGACTTCCATGATTATGTTAATTATGAAGAAAAGTATGTTGGTATTCATCATTCTCCTAATGTTCATAACATTGAGACCATTGAAAGTGATGATGATGTTGTTGGTGGGGCAAATTTAAGCTATGAGTCATTTGATAGCTTAACTGGTGAATCAATGGATGACTTTGAAACCAGAAGAAGCCAGAAGCTGAGAGAACTTAGGCGTGCAGCAAATAAGGTTAGATTTACTTACCTTTAAATGTTTAAATGTTTATATGATTTCTTTAAATGTTTATATTTTAATTGTGTTTTGATTTGTTAAATATACTTACCTTTAACTATTTGTAATGTTTAGAAGGGCAAGAATCCACTTTCAGAAGTAACATTTGAGCTTGGCCAAACTTTTGGAACTGCTAAAGAGGCCAAGCATCTCATCAGGAAGCATGCAATTGAAACAAGAAGGGAGTTGTCATTCCTGAGAAATGACAAGAGAAGAATTAGAGCTATTTGTGAAGGAAGCTGCACTTCATTCAAAAAAGGTGATGGGTCAAAAGATAGTGGGCCAAAGGATGGACAAACCGGTAGTGCGTCAAAAGATGGACAGGCTGGTAGTGGGTCAAAAGATATTGGGCCCAATTTTGGACAATCTGTTGGTGGTGCCCAAAAAAGCAAAATGCAGACAAGAATGCAATAACTGGCCATAAAAAAGGAAAAGTAGATTAGATTCTGCAACTTGTCCATGGCTATTGTACATCTCCAAGGCCAATAAACTGAGGAGACATGGTCAGTGGTAACATACAACCCTGAGCACCATTGTCTCCAATCTAGAAAGAATCTTCATTTCACAACCAAGTTTATGGCTAATGAACAGTGGGTAATCAATCAAGTTGCCTCAAATCCAAAGGTTAGTATCAAGAGCATTCAAGATGAGTTTGCCAGGAAGTATCAGTTAAGGGTTACAAAAATGAAAGCTTTTAAAGCAAAGATTAAGGCAGCAAAGCAAATTAAGGGGGATTATAGGGAACAATATGCTAAATTAAGGGATTATGGCTTGGAGGTTCAGAGGGCAAACCCAGTAACAACTATTAAGATTGTTGTTGAATCTGAACCCAACCCTGATTCACAAACTAGAATTTTCAAAAGGATATATGTATGTTTAGGTCCATTGAAGGAAGGATTTAAAGCATGTGGTAGAGATTTACTTGGGTTGGATGGAGCATTCTTGAAGGGTTCATATCAAGGCTAGGTGTTAACTGCTGTTGGGTTAGATCCAAACAATGGGATTTATCCTGTGGCCTATGCAGTTGCAGAAGCAGAGAACAAGGATTCATGGACATGGTTTCTGGAATGTTTACAAGATGATCTGGATTTAACAAGAGAATCCAAGTTTACATTCATCTCAGATAAGCAAAAGGTTAGTATGAACATCTTAGTTTATTTAATATACTATTAACAATATTGTTGACTTTTGTTTGTTGGAGAGGGAAAGGTTTCAAAGAGTGTTTGTGGAATTGTGCAACATCAACTACTGGTATGAACACCTTAATGTTTAGATTGTGTATAATTGGTAACTGTTTAATTACCTACAAATGTTTACATTTTGTATAATTGTTATTTGTTTGTTACGTAGTTCCTTACTTTCAAAAACAAATGGAAGAGTTGAAGAAATTCAATAAAGAAGCTTATAAATGGTTGGCAGCCATACCACCACAACATTGGAACAGGTCTTATTTCACAGGTATTAATAAGCAATTCAGTTTAATAACATTGCATTGTTTAGGTCATAGTTTAATTGCTTGTTTCTGGTTTTCATAGGTAGAGCACAGTCATATGTTCTACTTAACAATCTGTGTAAATCTCTTAATTCAAAGACAGTTGATGGGAGAGACAAACCGATCATATCTTGATTGGAATATTTGAGGGAGTACTTAATGAAGAGAATTGTGAATGTGATTAGGTGTCAACAAACTTGTAGAGGGCCACTAACTCCTAGGGCAACACTAATATTGGAAGAAAACAAAGAGGATGTAGCCCATTGCATTGTCAAGTGAAATGGTGGTAACAAGTATTAGGTAAGTGGCCAGTCTAGGGAACAATATGTTGTTGATATTGATAAGAAGGATTGTAGTTGTAGGAGATGGAAATTGACAGGAATCCCCTGTAAACATGTTGTGGTTGTTAATTGGGACATGGCATTAAATTGATAGGATGTTGGGACACCAGAGTCATGGGTTAATAGATGTTACTGGTTGGAAACATGGAAAGAAGTATACCCCTACAAGATTGGTCCAACAAATGGTGTTAATATATGGCCAAATTCCTAGTGTCCCACAACCTTGACTCCACCACTGCATCGTAATCCAATTGGTAGACCCAAAAAGAAAAGGATAAAGGACCAGGTGGAGTTGCAGGATCAGTTAGAGAAGAGGGGAACACAAGATCAGCCAACAGTGCAGGATCAAATGCAGAAAAATGGGAAGCTTAGCAGGAAGGGAAAAGGTGTGAAGTGTGGGGTTTGCAAAGGAAAGGGCACAATTCCAGAACTTGCAAGAAGAAAAAAAGCAAAAGTGGTTGCTGATGGAGGTGATGGTACTGCAGGTGGGGAAGGGGTAGTTGCTTAGGTGTTATGTTCTTAAATTTAGTCAATTATGGTTGTATTTGAATCTACTTATGTTAAACTATGTTAAACTTTGTGGCTGTTATGTTAGCCACCTTTTGGTGATGTTTGTTAGACTTAAGGGCTGTTAACTAATGCCTTGTTTATGTAATGGTAATTAGGTAAGTTATGTATGACATTTTGATGATGTTTATGTAATGGTAATGGCTGTTATGTTAGGTCTGTTTTGCAATTTTGTTTGGTCATTTGCATACACTTTATTAGGGTTTTGACAATGACCCATTAACAGTTTTGGTCAATTATTTTGGTCATTTGCATACACTTTATTAGAGTTTTGACAATGACCCATTAGCAGTTTTGGTCATTTATTTTGGTCATTTGCATACACTTTATTACAGTTTTGACAATGACCCATTAGCAGTTTTGGTCAATTATTTGGTCATTTATTTTGGTCAATTATTTGGTCATGTATTTTGGTCATTTGCATACACTTTATTACAATTTTGATAATGACCCATTTGTTTGACCCATTAGCAGTTTTGTTTACAGTTTTGACAATGACCCATTTGTATTTTTGTTTGACCCATTAGTTCATTGACTGCAGTTTTCTTTGATGATTTGCTTACAATTTATTGCATTGGTAGGTGCCACTTTATTGCATTGGCAGGTGAATGTCTTAACTGATGTGATTTACCACATCAACCATTAATTCATTGGTAGGTGACTTCATTAACTGCACAAACTAAATGCACAAAAATTGTCTAAATAAGAGAATCTTTCATTGATTACAAAACTTGTCCAATCTACATATATTTGGACATATATTGGACACTTCATACCTAATACATAGATCTGGACATTAAGTTGTCCATTACATAGAGTTAAACTTTACAAACAGTA
The DNA here is from genome assembly GCA_030844895.1 of Ambrosia x helenae. Lineage (NCBI taxonomy): Eukaryota > Viridiplantae > Streptophyta > Magnoliopsida > Asterales > Asteraceae > Ambrosia > Ambrosia x helenae. Next base: position 3,647,428 of record CM061229.1, read on the forward strand.
GCCCTAATATTATAACAAGCATGAAGATCATCATGTTATTCCCTCGATTTTTTGCTTTCAATTCATCCCTTTCCTCCTTCATTCTGTTTCTTGCTCTCAAAAGGCCAGGGATTACATGCACAACACGAGGGCACATAGGTAGGTCAAGCCAACCAACAAATCCTCGACGGTGACAGTTCTCCCTCTGCACCATCAAAACCAACATCCAGCATTAAAACAAAATTTTAAAGTGATTTCTTAAACTAAAAACCTTACCGGATCTGGACAACTATAGAAACGGTGTCCTGGGTTCTGATCCGTCCAAGAGGTTCGAACAATTGCAAGCTGACCACATGAACAGGTGGCCATTGTTCGAAGGTTGGTGTGAAGAAGAAGAAGATGAGGGAATATGATGATCTGGTGGTTTTTATGAGGGAAATGGGGGAGGTTTTATGTTTTTAATAATAAACCCAACTAAAATGACAATATTACCCTCACATGACAGGCATGTGAGGGAACTTAACGTCTGAAATGGATGGCCGTTTGACTGAGGGACCATCCGAGTGCCAAAGTATTAAGCACCAGGACCATACGTGTTATTTGGGGGCATGTATGAAAATCATGTAAAGCACATGAACCATCCGTGTAACTAACTCAAACTATAATTAATAATTTTTTTTGCATTGTTGTGTTGTACCCTTTGTTTGTGGAGTTTTGAACAAAAAAAAAATTTGTTTTTTCCATTTTAATTTCAAAGTTTCTATCTTTGGAAATTTAACCCCTTTAATTTCATTTTCCACTTATAACTCTAAAGTTTTCATCTTCTGCAATTTAACCCATTTGATCTTTTTTACTTTTAACCTAAAGTTATTCATCTTTTGTTATTTAACCCCAATAATTTTTTTTTACTTTTAACTTTGGTCTCTCATACTTTTCAACTTTCGCAAGTTTTTGTTTTACGTTTCGTTCATAATTTTCTGGTTTAACACACCGCAACATGCATGTGGGGCTTAGTGTTTTTTTAAACGGTGTTAGCTAAAATTAGAAATTGTAAATTTTGTGTAACATTAATGTATAATCAATCGTGTTGGTATTTATGTTTATTTGATACGCCACAAGCTTGTGGGGCAATGCCCGCGAGCAAAATACTAGTTTAATACATTTGTAAAATGTGTGGAACACCAAACAATGGAAAGAGGATTAAGTGTGGAGGCCCAAGCAAACCGAACCATAAGTGTGATACCAGGGGGTGATATTGTTTGCCGAACATTAGACAAGAATGTATTATTCATATGTATATTTAGGGAGACACAGACCCCTCCTCATTTATTTTTTTTAATATTTTTTTAAATGGTTGTGAATGGAGGAGAGAGAAAATGTAATGACAAAGGTATAAAAAATATTATTTAATTGATAAGGAGAAAAAATAAAGTGATTTTTTAGTGTAATTTGATGGATGATAATGAGGGATGGGATGTGAATGCTCTTAGAGCTTTCACAATGGTCCCCAAACGAATGGTCCGTTTGGGGCAAACCTGTATAAATCAGACCACCACCATTGCAGCAATCGTCCAATCGTCCGTTTGGTGATTTGGAGAGGTTTGGTTTGGCAGAGTGAACCTGTTCGGTGGGTTAATAGTGGGCCTTTTTTTTTAATTTGGTATTGGGTTGTATAATGTGAAAAGTAAGAGATGAGGTGAATAATGAGGTGGATGTTTAAAATGGTTTATGATTATAGGAAAAAATAGGTTCGGAAAGTTTGTGGTTTATAATAATGTGGCATGATGAGGTGACGGTTTGGAATTCCAAACCACCCCTACCATTATGGATGCTCTTACGGGCTGTATATATTGAGCCAGGACCACCTATACTCGTTGTCTTGCATACACCCTTTCTACACACCACTTCGAGCAACGGGTTGTCAAACTTGTGGAAATCGCACATATATTTTTGTGCAGGGGCGGAGGTTTTGAAGGGCCAGGGGGTGCCCTGGCCCCCCCTGTTTTTTGGCGCAGTGGTAGAAATTTGCGATTTTCGTAGGTAAATTGAGTACGGGTTGAGTCCGGCCCCTGCCGATTTGATCTTCCGGCCACTACCGATCGAAAAAAATTAAATCCGGCCCCCTCCGATTCGAGAACCAAGCTTCGCCACTGTTTTTGTGAATGCTATTACGGGTTGTATACCTTTCAAAAAAAAAATATGGGTTGTATATTTTGTTTCGCCAGGAAGCTATAGTTTTCTTGTAGTAGTTTGTTTACCTTATTTTCGTTTTCATTATGAAGAAGTGACCCTCTTCAAGTCTTTATTTAATAATAGAAGCATGCTATGTTTGGCACTATACATGATTCTTAACTTGAGCTTAAGTCTTCTAGATCTCAACAACTTTACAAACGATAAAGTACCTAGTTAGCCCACACATGAAAACAAGTATTTATAATATATACATCCTCATACACGAACACCATAAATTAACACTTGCTTATGATCCCATAAGTTCATAACCACCTAAACTAAACCACCAAACACAAACATGTCGACACAAGATCATAACTCCCCACACATCATCGAGCTCACTAATGAAGATGATGAACAATGGGTAATCAACTCCATTGCCAATGCCAATGCCACTGCAACACCATCATCAACCGCTAGAATCCCTAGAGTTCCAACCATGGTGAAAGATAAACAAGACCACGAAAAACACTACGTCCCAAACGTTGTCTCCATCGGTCCCTATCATCATGGCAACCCAAAACTTGAGTTTGTAGAGAAACTCAAGCCGGTTTTTACGATGAAACTCGTTCCAAATGAGGAAAATCTAAGGATTTTATACAGAAACCTTAGTGAAGATACAATGGTTCAAGATTTAAGAAGTTATTATGAAGAAAACTCTACCAACGAGTTTGACAATAAGGTATTCACTAAGATGGTGTTGCTAGATGCTTGTTTTATATTATATTACATTTTGTACATTTTTGGCCAATCTCAAAATCGTCAAGAGTTGAAGAACAACTATGATGCATTTGTGTATCAGGATTTGTTTTTACTAGAAAATCAAATACCGTTTGTTGTTTTAATAGAAGTGATGAATCTATTAAACATTGATTGTAATAAGATTAAACCGTTTATAAATGACAATATTTTGGCAACCCGGAGGCCAAAAAGATGTTGGTTTAGATCAATGTTTTGTAGACGAAATGATCAACAAGAGTCAAGAGAGTTGATTGATGTTCTACGGCCAGATCATCTTCTGGATCTACTGCATTGTAGTCTTACAGAAAGAAGATCACCAGAAGTTAATGACTTGACTCAAAGTAACAAGTGCAGGTATGGTGTTCATTGGTTCGGTTTTTGGATTACTCAGTTAGGGGCTTCGGGATTTTATTCCGTCGTAACCAAAATCTGAACTAATTACTAATTAATTTAATTTGGTTTCGGTTTCGAATGAATATACCCATTGTTATAGGTTTCTGTACAAAGTGCATTTTTTGTACAAAGTGCGAGAAGTCTATATAATCATTGTGCTTTAAATTGTTGTTATGATGTTTCCGATTTCTTTTGCATTAAAAATACCAAACGTAACAATTTAAAGCACAATTAAATGTATTGTAGACATGAAATTTAAAACACAATGATATACTTTCTTCGCATGGTGTTTTAAATTGCATGTCGAGAATACATTAATTAATATTTTAAATTGTTACGTTTTGTGTTTTTCTATATAATACTATACCAAAATAATATAAAACATCATGTCTAAAATTTAGAACACAACTCACACTTTGTACGAAAAATGCAATTTCTACAGGAACCCACCCTATACCCATTAACATTTTTTTATATATATATCGTTATTCTATTGAGTTAGGCTAATTACTTTCTTTAATTTTAAAAAAAAATAAAAATGTATATTTTTTAATATGATTTGTTATTGAATCGTGTTTGGCTAAAAAGATTGGTATTGGAGTGGGGTAAATGATGTAACTTTCTGAAACCAAAAACTGCATTTGTAGTTCGGTTTGGTTTTCAGTTTAATTAGTTTCAAGTTAAATAACGAACGCTCCTAATTGCAGGTGCACTTTTCGAAACGTTACAGAGCTCAAGAGTTTAGGGATTCATTTCAAGCCAAGTAGCACAATGTCTTTGGCTCATATAGAGTTCCACAAATGTAAGTGGTGGTTTTCAGCAAATGTTAATCTCCCTCCAATAACTGTAAATGATTCCACAAAGCCAATGTTATTAAACCTGATAGCCTATGAAACATGCTCGCGTGGTGATGCTGCATACGATGCCTGGGTTACATCGTACGTGTGTCTTCTTGACACTCTTATTGATCACGCGGAAGATGTTACAAGTCTTCGCAAAGCTGGGGTGCTTGAAAATTGTTTGGGTAGCGATGAAGAGGTCGCGACATTGTTCAATCAAATAGGAACTGATTTAGTGCCAAACCATTTAGCATATTTGAATGCTAAAAATAGTATCCAAATGCATTATGAAAGCCCAAGAAACATATATTTTTCCCAACTCAAGGAGGAGTATTTTAAGAGCCCATGGTCATTACTTGCACTTGTAGGAGCTTTGATGGTTATTGCTCTTAATGTAGTTCAAACGTTCTTCACTATTTGGCCATTAGACGAATGTGATGATCTTTGCGCGATGTTGAAGAAGAACCATCACCTCTAAGATCGAACGAAATATATTTTCATTTCAGGGAAAACATAAATATGAAATGTGACATTGGGTGATGATTTGCATGACCTAAAAGTCCTTGTTGTACTCATTTTCCGCTTAGTTTGACCAAGCTTTATGGAACTTGACCAAGATCGAACAAGTAGTTTTTTTTAGAAAGTATCCCTATGATTCCTCCCTCACTTTAATGATATGTGATTTCATTAAAAGTAATATTGTTTTTTTTTTTTTTTTTAGTTAGGGCGGACGTGGCGCCCCGTAATGGCCGCGATGGCGTGAAACACCGCCCCCCTTTCGAATCACGGTCGCGAAGACAAGGAAATCGTGATATATATCACGGCCATCTGCAACAGCGAATTTTGTTTTTATTAGATAAAGTAGGTAGAGACCACCAATAACACTCTCTCTTGATTTTTATTTATAAAAAATAATGGTTGGTGTGATGGAATGAGGTGTCACAAGGTGATTGAGTGTGATGGTTTTAGTGATAATTGTGAACACCGTCACATGGATTTAGTGATAAAATGTGATAGAATGTGATGAAATGAGGTGTCACAAGATGATTGGGTGTGATAATGTGATGGGCGTGATAAATTTATCACCAACGCATCCACCCTTATGTGATCCAGGAGAAGCAATATTATGCAGTTTTACATGCATACTTCTACCAAAAAAAAAAAAAAAAAAAAAAACTATAGTAAATGTTCACAGGAGTATATCAAATGCTAAAATCTATAGGCATCAAACTAAGAAACTTTTTCACAATCACTTCTCTTCGAGGCTTGAACCGCAACTCTTTAAAGTTTGCTACTATATTTGCCACTAATTTTACCCGAAAATTTATTGATCTATAGTTTCTCCAATTGGCTCCTTAGAGTTTTCAACCTTGATTTCTAGACCAATCAGCTCCTGAATACCAAACCCAAATTGATTCCTGCACCTCTTTCGCATCCTTGTGTTTTGCAACTTGTTATATATTGTTAGAGATAATGATTCAAACGTTGCTCTTCTCATTGATAGGAAACCATATAAATACAATGTACAATCCCTATAATTATGGAAGGGATAAATGCAAACATAAATACATAATAATTTACCAAATATACATAATAATAATTTATATTCTATTACACCCCGCAGTCGAAGCAAGAGGAGGGCGAATGTTGAGACTGGAGCGGAAGTCATCGAAGAGCACACGAGGTAGACCCTTGGTGAAGATGTCGGCTATCTGGAGACGCGTCGGAGTGTGAAGAATCCGAATGGAGCCGCGCTGAACATGTTCGCGAACGAAATGAATATCCAGTTCTATATGTTTTGTACGTTGATGTTGAACCGGATTGTTGGAGAGGTAGATGGCACTGATGTTGTCGCAGTAAACAAGTGTGGCTTTGGACAGGGGATGACGTAACTCTAGAAGAAGGTTACGGAGCCAGCAAACTTCAGCTACTACATTTGCAACTGCCCGATATTCAGCTTCGGCACTTGATCTTGAGATGGTGGATTGACGTTTAGATGACCAGGAGAGGAGGTTTGGTCCCATGTAAACGCAATAACCTGAAGTGGACCGACGTGTGTCTGGGCATCCTGCCCAATCTGCGTCTGTGTAGGCGCGTAGAGAAATGTCTGCGCATGGTGCTAAGGTGAGACCAAAGTCAGTAGTACCCCGTATATACCGTATGATGCGTTTTAAGGCATTCCAATGATCAAGTGTGGGGCTGTGCATGTGGATGCAAATCTGTTGGACAACATAGGTAATATCGGGTCTTGTAAAAGTTAAGTATTGTAGTGCACCTGCCAGATTGCGGTATAAAGTGGGATTTTCAAATGGTGCACCGGATGTTGAGCTTAGTTTTGGTTTGGTGTCAACAGGAGTAGCAACCGGATTACATGTATCCATGCCTGCTCGGCTCAAGATGTCCAACGCATAAGACTTTTGTGATAGAAACATCTGATTACCTGTGCGAGATACGGAAATACCCAAGAAATAACTTAGAGGGCCAAGATCTTTCATTGCAAATTCAGCCGCAAGGCTGCCATGAGTTTCTTCCGTAGAATGTCGGAAGATGCTGTTAGAATAATATCATCAACATAGATTAGTAAGTAAGCAGTGTCACCCCCGTAATTGTAGGTGAACAGAGAATTATCACACTTGCTTTGTAAGAATCCAATGGACGTGACAAAGTCTGTGAAGCGCTGGTACCAAGCGCGAGGTGCCTGTTTAAGACCATAAAGAGACTTTGTTAGACGACAAATATGATCGGGATAGTCCCGATGTCGAAATCCCATAGGTTGGTACATGTATACTGTCTCAGAGAAATTGCCATGTAAAAAGGCATTGGTGACATCCAACTGGTGTATTGACCAAGATTTAGAAAGAGCCAAGGTCAAAACAGTACGTATAGTAGCCGGTTTAACTACCGGGCTAAAAGTTTCCCCACAGTCGACCCCAATTTCCTGATTTCTACCATCACAAACCAGACGAGCCTTGTATCTTTCAAGCGTGCCATCAGACCTGTATTTGTGGCGAAAAAGCCACATGCTACGAATAATATGCATATCAGGGTGTCTCGGGACAAGTTCCCAAGTCTTGTTTTTAATTAAAGTATTAAATTCGTTTTGCATGGCGTTATGCCATTCCGGATTAGACAAGGCATCTTTTGGGTTTTCAAGTATGGGTGCTATGGTAGTGGTGGATAGGTTAAAAATCCGTTTGGGTTTGGTGATGCCTGACATGGCCCGGGTTTGAACTGTGCGAGTGGGAGGCGGTGGTGGGGGAGGGATAGGCGAGTGAGGTAATGAAGGGGAGGTGGGTGGGCTGTTATGTGTGGGTTGGGCCGGGATAGTGGGCTGGTTTGTGGTAACAGTTTGGTCAGGGGGCAGATTGGATGGTGAGGAGTGTGGAGTGGGCTGGTGTTGGTTTGGGCCTTGGGAAGGGATGGGCGATTGGGCCGTGGGTGAGGAGTTGTGTGGTGGGGCCGGTGGAGTGGGCGGTCTGTGAATAAAGGAGGGGTGCATTTGGTCATCAAGAAATTTATAGGTGTGTGTGGTAGTTTTATGTTTCTTGGCAAAGGGGAAGATCGTTTCGTCAAATAAGACGTGACGACTGATGGTGATGGTGCGGGAGGTGAGGTCAAGACATTTGTAACCCGGTGATTAGAGGGATAACCCAAAAAGACACAAGGATGGGAACGATAGGCTAGTTTATTTATGGTAGTGTGAGGTATGAGAGGGTAGCACATGCACCCGAACACTCGAAGGTGTTCATAGGTGGGCATGCATTTATAAAGGCGTTGAGTGGGGGTTTGAAATTTATGTATTGCACTTGGGATGATGTTGAGTAGGTAAGTGGCGGTTTCAAGGGCATGGGACCAATAAGTGGTGGGCATTGAGGAGTGGGCTAAAATGGTACGCATAAGGTTATTTATGGTTCTAATTTTACGTTCGGCTTTACCATTTTGTGAGGAGGTGTGGGGGCAAGAAAATCGGAAGTGCATGCCATGTGAGTTGCAAAAGTTATGGAATTGATTGTTGGCATACTCCCGATCATTGTCACATTGGAATTGTTTAATTTTAGAGTTGAACTGGGTGTGAACAAAATTATTAAATTTGGTAACATGGTAAAGACATCTGATTTGTGTGCAATGGGGTAGGTCCATAAAAAATTGGTGAAATCATCCAAGAACAATACATAATAACGGTGACCCCCGTTGGACACAATAGGGGAGGTCCAAACACCGCTATGCACAAGATCAAATGGCAACCGAGTACTTGTATTAGAAGCAACAAAAGGGAGTTTAACATGTTTACCAAAATACAAGAACTGCAAACATTTTTATTCAATGAACCACAAGAAATAGAACTTGAAGTTTTTAAATTATTTAAAATAGCAGGGCCTGGGTGACCGAGCCGTTGGTGCCAAATGTCTTGAGAAATAGCAGCATAGGTTGAAGCGGTGGTGAGATTGGTGATGTTGGAAGGGCTGAGTGTGTAGAGGTCCCCTGAGCTATTGCACCGTAGGATAGGTTTCCTGGTCTGGAGGTCCTTCACAGTAAAACCATATGGGTCAAATTCAACAGATAAATGGTTATCAGTTGTAAAACGACGGACAGAAATAAGGTTTTTAACTAAGTTGGGGGCAAACAGGACATTATTAAGTTTAAAGGGTGGGAATGGTGGTGGTAAGGTTATATTGCCTTGGCCTAAAACCGGAATGGTTTTACCATTCCCAACAATAATGTTGCGAACAATGCTAGAATTAAAAATAGAGGGGAACTTATCATATTGAGGAGACATTGTACCTGTTGCACCGGTGTCCATAGTCCAGGATGAATCATTGTTCTGAATAGCCAAGTTGTAGAGTGCCCGAGCGATATCTGTAGGGGAGTATTGGGCCGCATAAGATTGGGCTGAAGCTGACCCAGCAGGTTTTGGGCCTAAAGGACCCGCTGAAGAGGCCTGTGACGACTGTTGGGCTGATGCGCCGCTAGTTGGGCCTGGGGTGGGGTTTTGTGGGCTGGCTGAAGGATAATATGGGCTTGGGTATGAGGGCATAGGGTAGGATGGGTAAGGACAAGGTGGGCAATTCCAGTTGGGCCAGTAGGGTGTAGGTTGGTGTTGTGGTGAAGGGTTCGGCCAAGCCGGGGGCTGCCATGGTTGCGATTGCCAAACAGATTGTTGGAACCGGCCACGTCCATATGACCCACGCCCGCGTCCACGACCGCGGCCACGGCCTCGGCCACGACCACAGTCAGTGCCGTCAGACGGGGTGCGGGATTGAGGCGGGTTGGTCGATGGTTCAGTGGTGGTGTGTAAGGCGGTGCCCGCGGCTTGAGCGGAGAGGTTGGCTTGGTTTGCTTTTTGGTCTTCGACTTGGCAGAGCCGGGACCGGGTTGTGTAAAAATCGGGTAAGGGGTGGGTGTTTTGGAGGATAAGGGATATGCTTTCGTATTGTTCGGTCAACCCGGTGAGGATTTGCATCACGAGTTGACTTTCGGATACGTTGGCATTGAGGCTAGTGAGTTGATCAAAAAGCAATTTCATGTGTTGGCAATATGATGAGATATTGGAAAAACGGTCAAGGCGGGTGTTAAAAAATTTGTTTTGGAGGGAAATAATACGAGCGGCTTGGTTGTCAAGGAAAAGATTTTTGAGACGACCCCAAGCACCGTATGCGGTTGTGTTGTTGATCATAATGGTGTGAACAAGGTCTTGAGTAATGGTGCCATAGATCCATTGTAAGACAATGGCGTCTATGCGCTCCCAAGACGCATGTTGGGTGGGTTGAGGAGGCGCATCAGTAGTAGTGGCAGTCGACGTAGACGAGGTAGCCGGACGAGGTGACAAATGATCGTACACCTCGTACGCTTTGCAGTGGATGATGAAAAGCTCGGCCCATGTGTTATAGTGTTCGGTTTGGCTATCAAGTATGATGGGAATGAAGTTTTTGATGTTTGAGACTGTTAAAGCGGGGTGTAGAGAGGACATGGTGAGCGATTGATAGTGATATAAGATGTGAGTTGGCTGAAAAAAAATGAAGGGCCGCAGGAAGATGATGTGCGACGGCAAAGAAGAGGAAGAAACTAGGGTTTTTGGCTTGATACCATGTTAGAGATAATGATTCAAACCTTGCTCTTCTCATTGATAGGAAACCATATAAATACAATGTACAATCCCTATAATTATGGAAGGGATAAATGCAAACATAAATACATAATAATTTACCAAATATACATAATAATAATTTATATTCTATTATATATATATACAATTTGCAAATTTGATGTGAGTGAGGAATACTGTTTCGCTCAATACAAGTTCGTGAAGCGTTGTTTTCTTTACGTACAACCATGTGAAGCCTGAAGTGAAGAAGATATATTAGTCCTCTCTCTCCTCCTTCTCTACAGCTTTCGTTCATCTCCTCCTGCTTCCTCTTTGTGTCAGCCATCATCCCATCCAAAAGCTTAGCTTACCGCTCCACGTGCCTGCACCGCATCTCCTCGCCGTTGTGCACTCCAACCGTCACAGACTCCGTCAATAGCAGAGGCCTATACCTGTGGTGCTAATGGTGGTGTTGTTGCCGGGTTCGATTTCGAAACCCTAGGTGGCCCTGGTCATAGCGGTGGTGTTGTTTCCGTCCCTCTTAGTCCTGTCATACTGCTCTTGACTAGCCAAGATCCACGCTCCGCTGCCTCCCCCGTCTGCAGCGTGTGTCCGCCGCCCATTTCTCCTCCCAGGTTGCAGTACTGAATAACTCATCTTCTTCTTCTCCATATCGTGATTTTTTTCCAATGAAAACGTGAATAAAAGACAGGCTTTTGATGACAAACATATAGTTGATTTATGTTTCCGATGGTGTTATTGTCAGTTCCTCTGATTACACTCTCGCAGGTTAGTATACTTTCCTTTTGCCTCTTGCTTTGTTTCTTGATTTCTAGGGTTTTGCTTATTGCTTTGTTTCTTTAGCTTCGATGATTTTGGGTCTTAATTTCAGGGCTTCAGCAATTTTTTTTCCTTACAAGTGATCATCTTATGGTCTGCAAATTTTTAGGTCAAAAATCTTATTCCTGTTTTCATCGATTATATTTTCCGCTTCTTTTTAGTAACTGGGTTTAGCTAATTGCATTGTACGCCAAGTGTTAATCTTAGGTATATGTGTTTGTATGTTGTGCATGCCAACTATTTGTAAAATTGCTTGCACAATTTGTTTTGCTAGAACTTGAAGTGTTAATTGCGGTATGTCATTGCTAATGTTGTGAGACCATTTTAATGTTTTGCTTTGTACTTTCATTTTATGCCATTGTAGTGCTTTCTAAAGCTTTTGTTAAAGATGTGTTTCGTGGCGATAGTCGCTGTTGGTTATCGAATGGGTCAGGTTTCTTCGGGTTGTTTTCTTTGAAATGATAGTTGGCAATGATGTTAGCATGTACGATGTGGTTGTCGATTGTGATGGCGCTATTGCAGTGACTTATCGTTGTGCAACTGAGCCTCTTGATTGTGTTAATTTTGGCGTGTCTTGGCTACGATGTTAGCGTGTACAATGTGGATGTCGATTGTGATGGCGCTACTTTTGGAATAGGTGGGACCGACACACACCGGCATTTTAGATGATGACAAGAACCCATTCTGCAACTTGCGCATTTTTACGACTATAGCGATGAATGAATGACCTGTTCAATAGGTAGCATTTGTTGATGTAGCATCTTATTTAAAGTTAAATGTGAGTTTTGGCTTTCTTTCATTCACACAACAACAAAAAATCACATTTAAATACAGAATACTAATAACTAACCTGTATCAAAACAGAACATGGAGGCGGCATGCAGTACACAGGACCCGTTTCTGAAAAATGGAATTGCACTTTGTCCTTTTTTCACTTCTTTTGGGTTAACAAGTGTTTTATGTTGGTAGTTTGTTCCAGTGACGTGCCTTTTGTACGTTATTAGCGACGGTGACTGAAATTTGTTTGCGTTCAATGGTACGACACGGGTTAAGAAGTGGTGGTATTTTTTTTCACCTGGCAACGATAGGGATGGTGGTTAGCGGCCACACCTTTGAATGACGGATAGGGTTCCGAATAAGGCGCTCGTTTAACACTTTATTTATCAATTACAGAGGTATCTCAGTCCTCACTTCATTTATCAATTAAGGTTATAACTGTATGTGTTGTTAAAGTTTTATTGTTATGGTTATATGATTTGACAAAATGGGTCATAGTTACTGTATGCCTTGCAGGATATTGATATTAGCAAATGGGTCATACTTCCAAAGCATCTTACTACCAAAATGAGATACGCCTTCTCTTCGTGATTGAGGTAACCACCATACCCCCTGCTGTTAAGCTTTTCTTGGTTATTGTTATATGATATTGAAGATTTTATTTTTTAGGATTAATAGATGGAAAAAATAGCAAGGCGCCCTAATAAATGGACTGCAACCGATGTTGATTCTGGATGTCGTTCCCTTTGTTCCTTTGATTCTAGTAAGAAGAAAAGTAACTCGCAAATAGCAACATAAATTTTGTAGCTTTCAACTCATTCTTAACAAAAGTGGGGGCATTTGTTCTCAAGGATGCAGATGTTGAGGCATTCACCACTCTTTTTGCGGCATTCTTGCGTAATCATCGCGTTCAAATGGCCATAAAGTAATGCATCTTTCACTCAGTTTTTGTTCAGAATGTGAATCTAACTTAATCCACTATCTTTAACCACGTATGTGTTTACTATGTTTTGGAACGGGAATGAATCCCCATATTGGCGTGACGGACGGCAACTACCACTCAGGTGGCATGGAGATGCCGGAAAAAGCGGCGAAATCATGCCGTCACATGACGTAGTGGTTCCACTTATCCCTCCAATAAGGTAAGCTATTATAAGTTTGCATGGATTTTGAAGTTGTAATATGAAATGTATATATCACTACCAATTGTATAATTTGACACTATGGTCTATGGTTTGAACGTCTTTCATGCTTAGGGTGACAAGTGTGTAATGGTGAGAATAATAATAACTCCTACAAAATTTCTACTTAATTTTTGTTGTTACAGGGGTAAACAAACAAACAAACACCAGTTGCAGCTACCAACGATTGTTCTGGAACACGGAGGCTGTTCTTAGCACACGGTATCGATGAAATCGGACAAAACACGGAGGCTGTTCGTAACCGATCTCAATCAATCGCTTCGCTAAAGTTATTAAATTTGCTGCCTTTAATCCCTTTCACTCTGCTCTCGATGCTCTTAATCAGTACAATGCTGTTTCCGAAGGTATATACACACGTCATTTTTATTTTGCTTTTTTATGTATTTTTTTTTTTATTTTCTGCTTGTTAGGATTAGTGATTTCTTTTGCATGTTAGTTGCTTTGGAATTAAGGATTGGTGTTTTTTTATTATTATTATTTGCCTATAACCTATAATAATAATTGTAATCGTGGAAATTATGTATAAGAAGATAACAAAATTATGGTGTTTATTTATAGAAAATTATTATTACTTGTGTATTTTACTTATAGGATATATATTATCTATTGTTTACTTATTTGGCTTTATGGATCCAATATATTATATATTATATACAATTATAACTATAATAATATATAATAACTAATTACGGAAAATATTGATATTCTTATTACCTAATATACATACATATTTGTTATATATATCACCCACCCTTTCTCTCTTGTCATATCAATTTATGCAAAATCTGTTATAACACCACCACCACCACCAATAGATATGACCACTTCCCTAAACTCTATATCTCCAAGCTTCACCAGAAATTCTTCCAACCTAGCAGATATTGCTGCTAGAGTTGTTGAAGAATTTCGCAGTTACAATGACGCTGATGACATTTATATTGAATACGGCCCTGTAGAAGACAATTCATATTCCAGCAGTACGGAAACTCTGAAACAAAGTGAAGACGAAAGTGAATCAGACTCAGAAGAAGAGTTCGAGTTTCCCATTTTACATACAAATCACAATTCAGCAATTCGTTTTCCAATATTCGGCATTCCCTGGAATAAGCCTGTAAGGCATTCCCTGGGGGAGCTTTTTAAGCTTGAAACAGAATGCACTAGTAATAGGGATGCTTCTGTAGATGATGGTGAAGGTGAACGGGTAAACGTTAATAGAACGGTTAAAGAAAGAAAAGGCAGTTGGATTCGATCGTATTTTCCGTCAGTTTTAAGTTGTTTCATTGGATGATTGTATTTTAGGTTACAAAGAGTCATCTTCGTTTGTGATCTTTATTAACTTTAGAGAAGTAGTGCTAGATATGGATTTGTTTAGTGGTTTGTTATTAGATTTTTTTTAATCATACGATGTAAAATTTCATTAATAATTCATGTTTCGTGAATCTCTTTTGGTGCAAGTATTTTTAGTAGGTATTTACTGAAATTTTAATAATACGATGGAAATATGTGTATGTTAATATGCATAAATAATGTCTTTAATTTAAGTATTTAACATGTCAGTTTAAAATGTTGAAGATTTATATTATTAAAACTATCAACGAAATCTTTTGGGCTTGAATCAAAATCGTTTCGGTTTCGTTTCTTTTGGATACTCTCTTCCCAAATAGATCCCAGATCATGCTCTGTAATATGCATAACCTGTTTGTACCAACCCTGCAGATCCCATGGACCTAGAGGTGTACAAATTGGTTAACCGGTTTTTTTGTCTAGTTTAAAATCGGTTTTTTTTAAACGGTTCAGTTTTAAAACCGGTTTTTATGCCAAAAAACCCAAACCGGTGAAACCGGTTGGGATCGGTTTTTAAACCGGTTTATCCTAAAAAACCGGTTTTTTTATTTAAAAAATCGGTTTTTTTTTTTAAATCGGTTTTAAAACCGGTTTGTTCATTGGTGTTGAATAGCTGAAAAAAAAATCGGTTTTTTTAAAGCGGTTTTTTTTTTTTAAAACCGGTTTTTTTGTACACCTCTACATGGACCCAATATTGGAAACATGTCCACTAACTGTGGTTTTGCAACGATCATAACAAGTCTTCTTATAGCATCCATGACTCCTCTACCTATACCCTTTTCAATATTGTACGACGTTTTATGTACTTCCTGATGTTGTGGTCAGGTAATTGACGGGGTGATCGGAGCAATGGTGAGAGCTTATTATATTTAAGACCATTAGGTATGGAGGAGGCCCAACTTTCATGCTTTGCCTCCACCTCAGCTGCCACGTCAGCGTGGGGTAGGAGCATCCATGAGATGATGCTCCTAGGGGTGTGGAGGAGGCCCATCACCATTTAATGTTTTTTCTTTTTTTTTTCTTTTTTTAATTAAATAATATTAATGTTACAATAAAAAGTTAATATTCTAATATTAATATTAAAAAGTAAATATTACATTAAAACCATTACAAATAATTAAAAAAAATAACTAAAATTAAAGTAACATACTCGACATAAAAAAAATACAAATAATCTACTCTTGCCCGTTGTTCCAAATATATTCAACCAAGTCTGCTTGAAGATTCTTATGCGTGAACTCGTTATGTAACGAGAACTCGTTTAAATCTTGTTGATGTGGGTTGACAGGCACCGTATTCTCCGGCGGGGCATTCTCGTCATACACACAAATGGCGGCGCCTTCGTCTTCAAGTATCATGTTATGCAACAAGATACAGGCATACATACAGTAACGTAATTTTTTAGGGTGAACATACGTGCCGGGTGTGAAATGATGTGCCATCTTGCTTGTAGAACACCAAATAATCGTTCAATGTCCTTTCTTGCCACCTCTTGATACTTGGCAAATTTCTTTCTTTTTTCATCGAACGGGTGGTGAATACTTTTAACGATCGTCGAGTAAGATGGGTAGATTCCATCAGCAAGATAATAACCGCGCCTATACTCCACCCCCGATACTGTAAAGCTGGTTTCCGGACCGGTGCCTTTTTGATCGATGTCGTTGGGTCGGTCAAAAACAATTAAAAATATAGTATAATGAAAGTCGAGTCGTCTCCACAGGGAATTGGTGGAAAGAGTAGTTTTGTATCTTTACCTATTAAACTAAAACCTAATTACTTTGTTTTGCATTGAAATTTAAAAAATGAATTTGAAAATTTGTAAACAGTAATGAGAAAGAAGTAACCCCCTCCGAGCTTCTGGTTTTATGATTCACCCAAACCTGGTTAAATGATAGGATACCACATAGACATAGTTTTGTTGAACGGTTCAAATCAAGTGATAACCGAACACAAGTTTTTAATAATAACCTGTACAATTCAATTACCAACCCACAAGTATCACTTACCCTCCTAATTATCAAACTACTCACGATGCAAGAAAAACCGAATGTGAATGATAACAAGATAAGCAATTGAAAACAAGTGAATCGTTTAAATGATAAAAACCACAAATATTCTTCAAACTAATGAAAAACAATCTCAAATACCAAATCAAACAAGTTAAAGGGTTTCACAAACGAACCGTGCACCCGGAGGTGGTTACAAAAGTGTTTAGCCGCTCATCTTCTTCATATGATCTTCAATGGATGATTGGAATAATGATTGCATGAAAGGATTGATTGGATTGAGGTTTGGGATGATGAAAAGTGTGTTTTTCAGGTGAAAAACGGCTAGGGTTCAGTCCTTCTCGTTTTGGGGTTGAAGTTATCTTTAAATATGGTAAAAATCCTTCAAATTCGCAACTCTTCCGACCCCCGGCGCAGCCCCGCGCCCCACCCAGCGCAACCCTGCTCTGGGATCAAAAACTTGCTGACCCGCTCTAATTTTAGCGCACACCAGCGCTAGTTATTGGAGTCTGGCGCAGCCCTGCGCCTCCCCAGCGCAGCCCTGCTCTGGTTACTGATACGCGTCCGTTTTTGCCATAAAATCTTCGTTAGAACTCCGTTTTCTTCGATTCTTGCGGCCACGTCTTCGTATTTCAGATCTTTATCACGTCATCATTTAATATCTTCATTTAAAATCCATTTAGTTTCTCCAAAAATGCATCCAATCCGCTCCAGCTACCTGCAATCCAACTCAAACTCAAAGTAACCATGTTTTATGATATAATTCACTTAAAAACACATAATTAACTACATCTTAACATGGTAAAACACCCTCTCATCACATCCCCACACTTACCTTTGATTGTCCCCAATCAAACCATCACAAAACACTAATTGCTTTGCTAACAAGCCGCTTCCAATTCCCTTACCGTTACTAATCTTCAAGGCCCCGAATCATACCCATCCCATAGACTTACACAATCGAGATTGACAGACCGACAAGCAAGTGTTGCACATTTTAAAATCAAGACTTGTCTAACTAAGCCTAACATGCTTATCATCATACACATATACTACACACCCCTCACAATGGTCGCTCCTCTCGGTTTATATCTGGACTAGCTTGTAATGTGCTAGTAAAAATCGCTCAAAAACCAAGAATGTAACCCTGTTATCATAGGTTTGTATGACAATCACACAGAGGCTGTAAGCTATGCACACATCGAAAGGTCTTACGGGTCTTGGGCTTAGGGTAAAGGTAGGATAGATTTGGCTTAACAATTGGGCTAAAAACAAAGGTTTCAACACGCTTGAATGACTATCCTTATTCATACTACACAATAATACACTAAACAAACAACTTTGGGCATATTTGACCCATAACACATACTTCTATTTTCTCTTTTTTCTTTCTCTTTTCTTTTTCTTTTTTTTTCACACATATATATTTTTTTTTCTTTTTTTTTTCACAACTTAAACATAACTCAATCACTTAAACAAAACACAACACAATGGATATCATCAATTTATTACACAAAGGTAAACGGGTCAATTTAGGTGATGTTGTAGGTTTAATCAAATGAAAGGGTATAGGCTCAACATGGGCTACTAAAGGTAATTTTGGATAAACGGGTTAACAAAACACAAACAAATGGTTTCAAACACAACAAGGGGATTCCTAATCTGCCTTTCTCATCTATGTGCATGTTTTGCCTGCAGCTTTAGCATGTATCAAATCACACAAATTATGCAACAAGGAAACATTTGGCCTACTCTCAACAAATGAACATATATATCAATATCTATCAATCTAGCAGGCTCAAAATCTCACAAAGTAGGGATATAGGTTGCCGACATGTAGCATATGCAATTCCTAAAAGCATGTCACCCCTAGTTAGGCATATCATTTCACTTTCTATAAAAACGCTTGTCAGAAAAACTCTCATGAAACTTAAAGCGATGACCATGATCAAGGGTCTCATTTTTCATACTCGGCAAAAGGACTCGTTAGCAACTGAAAACGCGGCTTTTGTGTCCGATCAAGTGAAAAAGGTGACATCTTGCGAGAATTTTTTTTTATTCATATTTTTCTTTCAAAATTTCAAAAATTTCTCAATTTTTCTCACAAATATGTAAGTGTTCCCCCCAACTATCCTAGGGTCACCCATCCCCACACTTGGGATACATTGTCCCCAATGTATGGTTTTCAGTCCTTCACTACTCAACATGTTCAACCTCAATCACTACCTACCAGAGCTGACTAACACCCCAAAGTAACAAAACAAACAATTCCGTTCACGAACAGATTTTCACACCACCAACTTTCATAAACAAGCAACAACAAAAGAAAAGGAAGGAGCACATGGACCTGATTCACTCCCCCATCAAATGCGTATCGACTCTGAATACTCCACCTATCATGTCCGCACAACTTTCCCACACTTGGCTGCTGCAATGGCTATGAAACAACGAAAACACACAAAACAAATAAAAGATAATAAAATAAAACATGTACCTCAGGCTGCCTCCCGAGAGCGCTAAGTTTATGAGTTTTCAGCCGGACTTCATACTTGCTATATCTCTCATGGCGGTCTTAGTGAACATTTACCCACCGAGTTTCCAATGTATGCTCGGTAGTTGACATTCCAAGTGGTTGTTTTATCCTTCTCATTCAGCTTGTTCGTCAAATCACCATGTGACAATCGAGATCCACATTTACCTACCGAATTCCCAATGTATGTTCGGTAGTTCACATGTCGAGACTTCACATTCCTTCTTAGCCTAGATACGTTTGTAGGATCACTAAAGGGTCTCTTCACAATAATTTGACCAAGGTCCTCCCAACTCACCTTCCTCTTCTTTCCAATCGAACCACCATCCCTAACTTTTTCGGTTTTTATAACAAATATAGGAGGGTGGTTAGAATACGCAAGAGTTACCTGGTTCACTGGTTCTTTAGGAGGTGTGCCTGCACATTTTTCAGTCTTTAATGGTGTGTCTGTAAGTGGTTGTACACAAGATGTCATATACTTTTTGAGGTTTGTAACTTCCTCTTTTATGGCTTCTTCTATCACAACCGCGGGAATTTGAGTTATGTCTTTATCATGATTTAAACAACCAGCTTCGTGCTTTGCAAGTTCCATTCCCACTTCTTTTACACCATCATCCTCAGGCACAACCTTGTCCTCATGTGGCTCTTCAACGACTGAAGGTATTGGCATGGTATTGATTTCCATTACCTCTTCTTCAACTTCTTGGTTAGGAAAATCCATAATCTCATCTACCACCTCATCATTAACCATACCCGTTTCTACTGTAAAATCTTCAGAAATAGGAGGATTTTGTGTGGTCTTGTTTCTCATACCCTTTAAATATGCGATTTCCTCTGCTAATTGGTTAACTTGCTTTACCAATTCCATATGCATCTTGTCCTGGATCTCGTAATCCTTCCGTATTTCCTGCATGAACTCCATAAGTGTATCTTTAAATGAAGCAACCGAGTCAACCAATTCTTCCACATGCTTTCCTTGATCTTTCCAATTTTCCTGATAATCAAAATGTGGACCTTGTTGATAGCCTTGATTATGCATTTCTCTTTGATAATTTCTTTGGTTCCCCTGCTGACGGTTCTGATATTGTAGCTTCCTTTGATTGAATGAACTCCTTTGATACACATCATTTGGCTGATAATAGTCGTAGGAGTTCGCTGAACGTGGCTGATGATATGAAGATGATAGGGGTGGTGAGCCTCCATGATTTTTGAAACCGAATATGATTCGATCTTGTTGTTCCTTATACGCTTCAATCTTCCTACGGGCCACTGGACAATCATGAAACACATGATACGGGCTCCCGCAACAATCACATGGGTCATCTTCTACCCAGCTAATCATAGTGTCTTTGCATATCACTGTGCCTGCACAAACTAACACACCAAGTGTAATACTGAACAAAAATAAAAAGAAATTAAATCAACTAACTAAACTAGAAAAATATTTTATTTTTTTGGGTTTTAGGATTTTTATAAATAAACAATAAAAACTAAAAACTACACTAAGCGCACCTATTCCCCGGAAATGGCGCCATTTTGATCGATGTCGTTTGGTCGATCAAAAGAAAAGATTAAGTAGTATATGGAAGTCGAGTCGTCTCCACAGGGAATTGGTGGAAAGAGTAGTTTTGTAACTTTACCTATTAAACTAAAACCTAATTACTTTGTTTTGCTTTGAAATTTAAAAAAATGAATTTGAAAATTTGTAAACAGTAATGAGAAAGAAGTAACCCCCTCCGAGCTTCTGGTTTTATGATTCACCCAAACCTGGTTAAATGATAGGATACCACATAGACATAGTTTTGTTGAACGGTTCAAATCAAGTGATAACCGAACACAAGTTTTTAATAATAACCTGTACAATTCAATTACCAACCCACAAGTATCACTTACCCTCCTAATTATCAAACTACTCACGATGCAAGAAAAACCGAATGTGAATGATAACAAGATAAGCAATTGAAAACAAGTGAATCGTTTAAATGATAAAAACCACAAATATTCTTCAAACTAATGAAAAACAATCTCAAATACCAAATCAAACAAGTTAAAGGGTTTCACAAACGAACTGTGCACCCGGAGGTGGTTACAAAAGTGTTTAGCCGCTCATCTTCATCATATGATCTTCAATGGATGATTGGAATAATGATTGCATGAAAGGATTGATTGGATTGAGGTTTAGGATGATGAAAAGTGTGATTTTCAGGTGAAAAACGGCTAGGGTTCAGTCCTTCTCGTTTTGGGGTTGAAGTTATCTTTAATTATGGTAAAAATCCTTTAAATTCGCAACTCTTCCGACCCCCGGCGCAGCCCCGCGCCCCACCCAGCGCAACCCTGCTCTGGGATCAAAAACTTGCTGACCCGCTCTAATTTTAGCGCACACCAGCGCTGGTTATTGGAGTCTGGCGCAACCCTGCGCCTCCCCAGCGCAGCCCTGCTCTGGTTACTGATACGCGTCCGTTTTTTTCCATAAAATCTTCGTTAGAACTCCGTTTTCTTCGATTCTTGCGGCCACGTCTTCGTATTTCAGAGCTTTATCACGTCATCATTTAATATCTTCATTTAAAATCCATTTAGTTTCTCCAAAAATGCATCCAATCCGCTCCAGCTACCTGCAATCCAACTCAAACTCAAAGTAACCATGTTTTATGATATAATTCACTTAAAAACACATAATTAACTACATCTTAACATGGTAAAACAACCTCTCATCACTTTTATGACATCGTCAAAAATATGTGACTGGTTAATAACATTAATGTCATTGTTCGAACCAGGAATGCCAAAGAAAGCATGCCAAACCCATAGATCTTGTGAACACGCCGCCTCCAATATTATTGATGGATAATCTTGATCCCCTCGTTTGAACATTCCGCGCCATGCTACGGGGCAGTTTTTCCAAGGCCAATGGTAGCAATCAATGCTTCCGAGCATTCCTGGAAAACAATGTTGTTGGTGGTGAAACTGATACAATTGTTGGACCTCACTGGAGTTTGGTTTTCGCAAATATTTCTTGCTGTAAAACTTCACCACACACTTGCTAAACCTGTACAGGCACTCTCGTGCAGTTCTTTCCGACATTTGTAAATACTCGTCCCACGCATCCGCCGTGGTCCCGTACGCTAGTTGCCGAAGTGCCGCCGTGCATTTTTGTATGGTGGTGAACCCCCTTTTTCCTCTAGCATCGTATCGTAAGGTAAAAAATGGCTCAAAGTTAGCCATATCGTCGGCTATACGTGAGAACAATCTTCTACTCATTCGGAACAGACGCCTAAATAATTCCGCCGAGTATAAGGGTTCGTCGGCAAAATAATCGGCCACTAATCTATCATGGGCACCTACACATATATACAAAAAATATAAACACACTAAAAATCTACAATATATTTACAAAAATATAAACAAAATAAAATTCCAAAATGTTTAAAAAAAATAAATATAATACTTACCCTCTCGGTCTCTATTTATAGCCGCTTTCCTAGTTCGAGGTGCCGAATCGACTTCATCTCCTTGCTCCTCGGCAATAATCTGCGCCGCTTGCCCCACGATGTTTATAACAAAATTTACGGCTTCGTTTGTAGATGACGAACCCGAAGAAGACGAAGACGTCGTAGAAGATGATAACGACATGGTTGTTTGAGGGTTTGTATTTTATAAATATAGTGAGAGTGTTTGAGAGATTTTATAAAAGTGGGAGAGAGTTTATAAAAATTGTGGTGAAGAATGTGGGATTGTTTTGGTTTAAATATTGTTTGAAATTTTTTTTTTTTATTAATCGTTCAACGGTTCAAAAAGTGGTCCCCACGTTTCAAACAGGCCCGGCTTCAATGGCAGGAAAATGTCGGGCATGCCGTTGCCGCGCCAGGGGGGCGGTGTAGCCCGACACAGCATGGCGATGCCGGCCCCTTGCCGTGCCCCATACCTAATGGTCTAAGCACCATTGTTGTTGCAATACTTTTGCAGCTTTCTGATACAGGGTTGATGTCAAATAAAGTTAGATCGACGAGTATAGGTGTCGCCTTAGTTCTGGATGGTTTAATATGCCTAAAATCGATTCGTTACAAAGACGCTTTCCTGAAATTGATTGCATCGATTGTTTAGTTCCTTATTACTTTCCTTCAAATAGTTCTAATGAGACGAGCGACTATAGAACGGGATCGTTGATTTGAATTTACCAATCAGCGTAATCTGATTTGTTGACTATTTTTGATATAATGTTTATTTATTTTTAGGGGAATTTACGGCAAGTTTTACTGCTGCATAGATACATGAAATTGAAAATGTGGAATGAAAAAGGAATCCTTTGCATAACTAGCGGGTTTATCATTTAACAAATTACATTTGGGGGGTATTGGGTAAAAAAACTAAAAATGGGAATGTATGGTTTTGGTTTGGCGGTATCTAATAAATATTAAAGTGATGCCGCCAAACTGGTTAGCGGTATCAACATAAACTTTTCCAGTGTGTATGATGCCGCCAATCCAGTTAAAGGAGTCACCTATGATGCCGCCAATCCAGTTAGAGGTGTCATTGATGCCGCCAATCTATATGGTGTGTTCTTCAATATTGCCGCCATGATACCGCCAATCCATTTTCATGCATTGAAGCCACCAAATGAGAGTTAGTCTTCATGCATGCTCGATTCCTGCAACCATGCAGGCTATGAAACACACTCACAAAGTCTCTAGCATTGCATGCAATGGTCTTGTAATTTGCAGATGATTTGATAGGCAAATAGTGTTCTTGGGAGTGCAACAAATCAGCCTTTGGAGGTTATAAAATGGAGGGTGAGGTGAAGAAGGACCACCACACACATCCATTTCCACACCATTACAATCTCCATCTGAAACCTTTGAAATTTATAAAAAATCATACCAAGCAAATTCCTCCCACCATGAATCAAAACATAAACTTACACCCTGGTCCCCTAAGCAACGATGTGTTGTATCTGCGCGATCGACATCGTGCCTTTCACTTTTTTATAAACGAGGAAGACTTCAATGAGGCCCTTATGGTAAAGCGTAGCGATAGAAGCCTGTGGCGGGAACTTCGTGACAACCCTGTTGTAGGACGGGTTCGTAACCTTATCGATGCCGCAGGGTTTGGTGGCCTTATAGATTGTGGTTATCGATACGTTGACCACTCCTTGATAACAGCTTTGGTGGAACGATGGAGGCCCAAAACTCACACGTTCCACCTACCATTTGGTGAAGCTACTGTCACCTTACAAGATGTTAACGTCTTGTGGGGGTTACCTATTAAGGGAGCTGTTGTGTCTGGGGTAGATGATGGAATGTCTACTGCCGACGCAATAGCGTTGTGCCGACGATGGTTAGGTGTTACGCCTACAGAGGCCCAAATGTCCGGCAAATCCGTTTTGGGTAGTGTTATTATTAATAAACTAAAGCAGCCGTTTGTTGAAGCAGAGGCTACGGATGAAGAGTGCATTTTCCGTGCTCGTTTAATCCTTTTTTATTTGATCGGTTCCACTTTATTTCCTGATAATAATAATAATAATAGACTAAATGTTTTTTATTTAAGATTTTTACGAGACCTAAGCCGAACAACATCTTATAGCTGGGGCAGTGCGGTTCTCGGTTGTTTTTACAGGCGGCTTTGTGATGCCACCCAGCCGGATAGGAAAGCCGTGACCGGGCCTATGATGCTCCTTCAAACATGGGCATGGGAGAGGATTCGGTGTCTCGCGCCACGACCACTCTCAAACCGGTTTGATTATACTTGTCCGCTAGCGGCTCGGTATATATCTCAAATCCCAAACAAATATAATGTGTGTCTGCATGGCATCCCTTTGTATTTTTTTTACTGAACACGTGTTTTAAACTGTTAATTTTGTAGGTGGAGAGACCGCAATTTAAACTTCAAGGAGGTATCCACCCACTGCCTCCGAGCATATCGTTCACAACTACAATCGTTGAACGAGAACATGGTATGTTCATTCTACACGTGTTAGTAATTATTTTTAGTTTTCTGTATTAATCATGCATTTATTGTGTTTTGTAACTGACTTAAGTGTTTGTTTTTATGTTTTTAGTTCAACTGGACCCCCTACACCGCGGTTTTGGATCGACTCCCGGCCATATGTTCAAGTGGGATGGAAAGCTGGAGGAGCTGTTGTCCACTTATATGCTTTGAGATCGTTGAGCATCATTACCCTCAACGGGTTATGAAGCAATTTGGCATGTTCTAGTACATACCTCCCCAAATAAACGTAACCGTACCCATGGCTCAGCTTGAAAAACTGCATGCTTTGGGGCGACAAGGACACAACAGGGCGAACTGGATGAGTAGGCACGAAGCCTACATCAACGCCTGGAATAACCGTCGTAACACGGTTTACAGGACCGATCCCATAAGGACGAATTCCACTGAGCCCGGTTATATGCAATGGTATTTGAGCCGTACCGTTGCATTTATTGGGAATCCGAGTGTAGCACCGGCCCCAGTTGGCGGTTTCCAAAACGACGGTGCTAGAATCCAGCTGATGGTAAAGCATTTTTACGTGTCCATTTCATACATTAATTATTTGAGTTTACGGTTTCTAACTAATAATTTTGTTTGCAGAGGGATGCCATAGGGGATATTTACCGGTCCTCCCAACAGGCATTTAATGATCCTCAGTCCTTCGCCACGAAGCTTGAGCATATACAGAACACGGCGTTCCACAGTATGATGATGTCACACGATGTCGGACACTTCCAAAATCCGACGCATCTTACAAGGGACCCCGTCGACTTGTCAGCACCGGCACGACCTCAAAGGGTACGCCGGCGACACGCTCCCCGTCAGGTGCCGACAAACGTGGCGGAAAATCAACCCCAAGCTGGAAGCCCGTTGTACAATGAGGGTGGGTTTGGTGCATCTGTTGCGGCAAGCAACAATCAGAACCAGGGTGGGGGATATGTCCCGCAACTCTTTGACGTTGGATTGGATCAACTTGGAACTCCGTTTGGATTGGATAGTTCCTTCGTACAGGGAACTGGTGATGTTGGTGGGTCCGGTAGCGGTCAACCGGCGGTGACAGGTCCGCTAGCTAACTTGATTGCAAGCGGAATTGGAATTGGAGATAGCTGGGCATTTCCGTCACAGGATTTTGTGACGCCGGTTGGGCAGGGGATGCCACTGATTGATCTCAATGTTAGTGATTTCCATTACCATCCCCCGCATAATTCGTGTGACGCAGGACCTTCAACCCGGCCAGGACCTTCGACCGCACTGAATTTAAACCTCTTTCCCGATGATCAGTACGGGAGTCAAGGACCACCACCCAACGATCAAGACCAACCACCAAGAAGGCAATCTCAACGTCTTATGAATCAGCCTCCCACGGATTGGTTTAACTTTTAATCATGTGTTAATTACTGTTGTTTGTAACATTTTTTTTGGTGTATGCATATGAATATACGAATCGTTAAGCCACATGTGATTCAAACATTGTTGTGAGAAACAACCACTAGAATTAAAATCCAAATACAAGCGTTAAACACTAAAACAAGATCACAAACAAGATAACATAATCATTTTTTTTGAAAACTCAATTTGTTGAAAACGGGCCAAGCTGCCATTTTTGGGCCTCTGTACAGTCTGGCAGGGCCTGCCCGTCAGGCATCCGGGCTTTCGGACGCGCTGGACTTGGCTAATACACGGGTTTCGCACAAAGTCCGGGCCGTTTTCGGGTCTCCGGTGCCTGATCCGGGAGGCCCGAAAACGGCCCGGAGGTCATTTTTTTTTAAAACTCAATTTGTTGAAAACGGGCCAGGCTGCCATTTTTGGGCCTCTGTACAGTCTGGCAGGGCCAGCCCATCAGGCATCCGGGCTTTCGGACGCGCTGGCCTTGGCTAATACACGGGTTTCGCACGAAGTCCGGGCCGTTTTCGGGTCTCCAGGGCCTGATCCGGGAGGCCCGAAAACGGCCCGGATGTCATTTTTGTGGAAAAATCAATTTGTTGAAAACTGGCCAGGTAATAATGATAGATTTATTTAAAACAAATAATACAAATTTACTTAACAACTATTTTTCCAAACTACTCAATCAAACTATACAGTCTACCGAGTTACAAGACAATCTATTTCCGAGATCACCAATTCCAAACTACTCAATCAAACTATACAATCTACCGAGTTCATTAAGTTTCCGTTTCCCACCTTCCATCACAATTGCTTTATTGAAGTCAAACTGAGGGCTCGGGATCAAGTTGGGGTCCGAACCCATCTGAATCAAACAGGGGAACATCAATCAATCTGTTGAATATGTGTACCAAATCTAAGGGTACCCAATGATCAACCCAGATAGCCCTGCCAAAGTAGCACGGTGAAGAACCGCATCATCCGATGTCTTCGACGTCGCTAATCACATGATGTGATTCATCAACACCGGATGGCCTTGCCCTACAGGCTTTGTCTGGAAAGTTGACTCCCCTAAAGAGACCGTTGGAATGTCCGGGTTTGGTAGACTGGAGATTGAGACTAGCAAGGACAACCAACGGCAAAATATTATAAACTACAGTGACAATGTTGCATTCTACACGTGTTATACCACGTGTGGATGTAACATCGATCCAAGTAGTTTCATGTGGATGTAACACCGATCCAAAGGCACCACTTTTTTGGACCCCAGAAAAGCGATGCCAAGCAGGGGATGAGACAGGAAAGGATGCTTTTAAGCACGGCTCATCCCCGCCCAAAACTGTTAAAACTCCATGTGAATGTAACATCGACCCAATATCAATAAAAAACCGTACCCTCCAAAAGAATTGCGGGAAAAGTATTATATCGCATATTGTGTTGTAGTTTCCTACAATTGTGTAGTAAATGGGATTGAGATATGTGGTGTTGTAAATGGGATTGAGATATGTAGGAATGATATAATGTATTTGTGTAGATGGGATGAGATGGGATGGAGAAAATGGGAAGAGGCCGTAGCTTTATATAAGAATTGAACTCCCAAAGTGAAATGGCGGCTTCAAAGCCTTAATTTGAATTGG
Organism: Ambrosia x helenae; assembly: GCA_030844895.1. Taxonomy (NCBI): domain Eukaryota; kingdom Viridiplantae; phylum Streptophyta; class Magnoliopsida; order Asterales; family Asteraceae; genus Ambrosia; species Ambrosia x helenae. Next base: position 3,675,395 of record CM061229.1, read on the forward strand.
CGGCTTCAAAGCCGTAACTTGAAATGGCGGCATCAATTGTCTAATTGAATTGGTTTGGCGGCATCAATTGGCTTTTCTTAGATGCCGCCATTTGAGACCAAGGCATCACCAATTTTGATTTTTTCCCCCACTACCCCCTAAATGTAATTTGTAAAATAATAAACCCCCCACTTATGTAAATGATTCATGAAAAAAGCCATTAGTTTCTAGTAAGATTGTCAAACGTTTGAATTTCAAGATTACAAAATTCATAGGCACGAGAAGCGAATCGATGTGGTTGTATGGTTGGTGAATGGTGATACGTACTGAGAATAATAAACATTGATCTATGCATTCCATATCTGGTAGTTTTGTTTTTCTTTTCCTTGCTATGTGATTGTAGTAACTCTAATTAAGTTGTATTTAATTTAATGGTTTAACTATATAGAACTATGCTTACACATCACTAACAAATATTTGTATATTACTATGTTTTCTATGAGAAGATCCAATTAAATATAGATAGTAGTGTTTGTTGGATCTTTAGTGAAAATGCTATTTTCACAAAATATAGGAAAATGAGTTTTTCCAAACTTTGGACAGAAATATATATTTGAAACAGAGATTTAATCATGTATTTCTTTGTGGGTTTATGTTCTATGTTGTGAGAGCTTCACAACGAACCAAACCACGTCCAAAACGGAGTTAAGATGAATGAGATATCGATGCTCAAAGAGTGGTGATTGAAGCACTTGATGCTGAAATGAAACAGGGTGGAACTTGTCCCACATAGGAAGAGTGAAGATACCATGAGTGGTATATAAGGTGGAACACTCTTTCCTTATTGTTTCATAGGAGCTCACACTGTGGAACTCGCGAACCCTAACTCGTACTCGCACACACGCGCGTGGCGTGGGCGATGAGCGCAATGTGGCGCTTTGATGGCGCACTTTGCACTTCCCACACACGCATCACCGCGAGCCGCTTGAGAGCCGTCTTAGTATTTTTGAAAGCAGGTTCGAGGTACAGAGGTTGGTGATGGCACGCGAGTACGAGCAGACAACCAGGTAGCGTCCTGGTATGCGCGGATGCTTCCGCGCAGGCGCTCGGAGTGACGAGTCGTTCCGCTAACGTAGAACGAGAGTTACGTTGTGCGCATGCGCGCAGATGGACGCGCGCGCGAGCTTTTCAGCAGATCAGTAACAGCTCGGCAGTGTAACTGTCTGGTCAAGCAGTTTCGTCTGAAACTTTAAGAACGTAATAAATGCCATTGAAGACGTTCAATGACATTTATTTTTCGTTTTTAATGCTTTCCGAAACTGATTCGTGCTGGACTCCTATAAATACCAAGGAGATCCTTGGTTGAATACACACCTCAGACATACTGATCTGAATCACCTCTCTTCTTCTCCAGCAATTCTTTTTCTTTCTGTTCTTCTTGTTTCAGGTTTACTTCGGGTCAGAGCTATCTCTGGCAGCACTCTAGTTGTTCCAGCTGTTGTACCCTGAGAAACAAAACGAGTTCTTGTTAATAGACTCGGAATTTGTTTTAAGGGCCCCGTGTTCAACACGATCCTCGGCTTGTTCTTATTCTGGTTCTACTCCTTTCTTGTATTTATTTATTTCAGTTGTAATTGTATTGTACTTCTGCTTTCATATTTGTTTGTAATCGTAACTTTAGTCTGTTTTATTTAAATTTTACACGAGCGGTTCCTACAATCTTAAAACAAATTTTTAAACACCGTTCGTGTATAACAAAACCATTCTATCTGTGATTCAAACCAGTTTTGTTTCACATAGTTTGTGTTTTAAAAACAGATTTTTTTTTTTGGGGGTTTTTCAAATCATTATAACTTACTGTTTGGTCTTCAAAGTTGGACTTAGAAGCCTACGGTTTGTTATTTTGTTAGAAAACATTAACGGTTACTTATAAACCTTTGTCTAAAATTGAAATAATACTTTTTGTTGGCCTTCAAAGTTGGACTTAGAAGTCACAAATTGTTACTAATTTGATTTTTTTTATAAATAGTTGACTTTTTTTTATTAATAGAGTTTTATAAAACTGAAAAATTAACGTGTTTGGTTGAAATTTTTCAGAATGTCGACTAGTGATAACAACAACAACAACGTGAACCAAGCTGTTCTTGGTACCCCTTTGACTGCCAACACAGTGGGAGCGTCCACTGTGGCTAATCATGCAGAAAAACCTGAGAAGTTCTCGGGTTTGAACTTCAAGAGGTGGCAATAGAAGATGTTCTTCTACTTGACCACTTTGAACCTTGCGAGGTTCTTGACAGAAACCGCTCCCCAACCTAAGGAAGGGGAGAACGACACTCAATTCCAGAGTGCGTTAGAGGCTTGGAAGCATTCGGATTTCTTGTGTCGTAACTATGTATTAAACGGCCTCATGGATGGATTGTATAATATCTATTATACCATAAAGACTGCCAAAGAATTATGGGAGTCTTTAGATAAGAAGTATAAAACGGAGGATGCTGGAACGAAGAAATTCGTTGTAGCCCGTTTCTTGGATTATAAGATGCTTGACTCTAAAGCGGTCATGAATCAAGTCCAAGAATTACAAATTATACTTCATGAAATCTACGCGGAGGGCATGATACTTAGTGAGACATTTCAGGTGGCAGCAATGATTGAAAAGTTACCTCCTTTGTGGACTGACTTTAAGAATTATCTTAAGCATAAACGAAAGGAGATGACTGTGGAGGAACTTGTTGTTCATCTTCGAATTGAAGAGGACAACAGAATTGCCCAAAAAGGTAGCCTTGTCCAAGATTCGGCTAAGGCTAATGTTGTGGAAATTGGGCAATCCTCCAAAGGCAACAAGAATAAGGGGAAGAAGGACAAAGGGAAAGCAAAGGTGGACCTTGGACCGAAAAAAAGGGGCTATGAAAAAGAAGCCTTTCCAAGGTGTGTGTTACAACTGTCAAGAGACAGGCCACCGTGCCAATCAATGCAAGAAGCCTAAGCGTGAGCGCGCGCATATGGTGAACGAGGATGGCATGCCTCTCGTAGCAATGATAACTGAGCAAGGTGCTATGGTTGAAGATGAAGTCAACGTGGTGGGCGACAACCTACCTGGCTGGTTCGTTGACACCAGTGCAACCCGCCATGTTTGTGGAGACAAGGCTCTTTTTTATCACTTATATAATGAACGCAACATCGCAAACTTTAACTTGCGGTCTGGTAGAAAGAAAGAGAGGTAGGCAGCAACGACGAAGCAATCGGCTCATCCCCGTTAGCCACTGCTCCCAGCCATCTCAACCGCTACCAGTTTACCAGTTGGTGTTGCCTTGGCAAATGAAAATGGTTGAAAACAAGGTTGGTGCCGGTGGTAACATTGTATCATATCTGTTTTGGGTCAAGTAGTTTTGGTCCATTTCATCTATTTAGATCGAGTGTCATACTACTAGATGTCGTGACTGGAACGGATTTTGTATTGTGTTTGTATGATACCAGATCTATGGATGTTCAAAAATAGTTGAAACCGATTGAACAGAGCTAAAGCGGCCGATTCAGCTAGATCAGTAGTAATACCATTTGGTTTATGGTTTATCATGTGAAAACCCGGGAGTTGGGGACACCGAACAACATGAGATAGTAATAAAATGTAAAATTAAATAACTGTTTCTAAGTGTGAATGGTTTTATAAAATTTTTTTTTTTTTTTTGTTATTTATTGGAAGTTCTTTTTATTTTGGTAAGGTTTGAAAGATTATGGGTATGTTTGGCTAAACTAGCTGGAGGCTGGTAGCTTGAAGCTGGTAGCTGTAAGTTTTTTAAATATATTTTGGTGTTTGGTAGAGTAGCTGAAGCTTTTAATAAAATGTATAAAATGACCAAAATGGACATAATTAAAAGTTTGTAAAGAAGATTTTTATTTTATTTTTAAAATAGAATGGATATTTGTGTCATTTATTAATTAAAAGCTTGTAGCTAGTAGAGCTTTTTCTTAAAAGCTAGTACTAGTAGTTTTTCACTATAGAGCTTAATTTTTCTCTAACCTAAAAGCTTGTAGCTCCTTCAACCAAACAAGGTTTTTTTATTGAGTAAGAGCTTTTTCTTAAAAGCTTGAATCTCCTAAAAGCTCTTAAAAGCTTATTGCCAAACATATCCTATAGCTTTCATTGTGTAGTGTTTCTTCTCAACTACCGTTGCTTCGCTTCACATTTCTGCCCCCACGAAATATGATACGAACTTGCTAATTCGCATCTAGATGGGCTGAATTTTAGGGGAGTCAAAGGTCTAGTCAAAGTCAAGAGACTAAGTTCATGGGCTGGAATTTAGGATTAATAACTACTATATTTCTTATTTAAGTATTTCATTTCTGTTCTATTTGGGCATGTCTTGTTTATTTTGATTATCAGTGTTTTTGTATTGGAGACTAGCCCCTCTCGAATCGGGTCAACTATCCTAATATTATCTGAATAAAATCAGCCTTTGATTTTCCTGTTCCTAACAAAATACTTACCAATCGTTGCCTCCGTCGAGCAATAATTGGAGATTGAAATCATATGGTGGGAAGACCTGAAGCATATGAAGAACGGCTAATGAGTCATGATAAAGGGAGCAAAATGAAGGGCATCTTTTGTTGACTAATGGTGGTGAGCAGATGATAGGCAATATGGACGTGGAAGCGGTCAAGGGACATGATCCGGTAGAGGAGAAAGAGGACGTGGAAGAGGCCGAGTCGAGGTGATAAAAGCGTGTTTAGTTGCTGATTGAATTGGAGGAACGCATGTGTGTGTTATATACACATATATTTGTTGTGTTCGTTACTTTATACTAGCAGGAACTCGCGCGTTGCAGCGGGGCTGCACCCATAAACTTATATTACATATATAATAATTTTAAACTAAAAGTCATCATGTATTCTTGTGTGACAATTATTTTGGTAGAAGTCCTTTGATATTCAAAGCACGAATAAAAAATAAAAATTGATGCGGGAAAATACTGAAAACTTGAATCAGAAGACAAGATTTCAGTCTCTGAAAAAAAAAAGTAGCTAAATACTCTAAATGAAGCCATAAAAAATAAAGAATAACATGTGGGATGGGTTTGCCATCCCGTAGTACTAACTGGTCGATTTTGTGGTATATTCCCGAATATGCTTCGAACGTATATATGCCATTTCTCATGTTGGCGATTGTTTCGCCTAATGAAACACCTATAGGTGTGAAGGAGAAGTTTGTGTTGTATGCGCGGATCAAAGAAACCAACAAGGGGTAGTACAGGAATATTCACCTGTTGTCCATCGACTACGCCTTTCGGCCTGATCTTAGGCCCTGACTCACAAATACCATGACATTTGATCAAAAAACCATGAGGTTGTTTTTTATTAACACAATAGCCATGATGTTGCTCTTGATTAACACAACATTTGTCTGATTGTAATTTTTAACCGTAAACTTTTATTACATATACAATAACTTTTAAACTAAAAGTCATTATGTATTCTTGTTTGACAATTATTTTGGTTTTGCTAATGACCGAGTCAGTCACGATGGGACGATGCCTATATCTTTTATTTGAGTTTGAATATGTTAGTCAAATTTTTATATATTATTTTTAGTATAAGTTAATAAGTTATTTAATTGTTGTACTTTTAAACTAAAAGTCATCATGTATTCTTGTTTGACAATTATTTTAGTTTTCCTAATAACCTAGTTAGTCACGAATAGGACAATGCATATTTCTTTTATTTGAGTTTGAATATGTTAGTCAAATTTTTATGTATTGTTTTTAGTATAAGTTAATAATTTTTTACAAGCTTTTATAAAATACTATTGCATTATAAATATATAAATGCTAAATGTAATAACACTACATTATTGTTTGTCATTTATTACACTACATTATTAAATGCTAAAATGTAAAGGGACAATATTGTAAATGAGAAATTATTTATGCATTAACACTTGTACCAAATGCAAAAACAATGTTATTAAGTGTTTTAAAATTTAATGAAAATTACTATCTTGCCCATCCATCCAGAACCTATTATATAGTAGTATAGATTGTTGATTTCCAGGATGTGCACATTTTTTTTGGCTTAGAGATGTCAAATAAAAGATAAAATCAAAGGTGTCTTGGATCTTGCCATGTTATTACGTTAAAGTACACCCGGCCACCGGACAGGTATAAATCTAGTTTTTATTGTTCTCGCCCATACAGATTGCTTGTAGCACAACCCTTTGAATTAGATGTTGCATATCGCAACCCAAATGAAGATTCGCATGCAAGTTTTCAATTATACCTTTGTTTGGAGTATTTGTACTAGATTGAAGCCTGCGTTTTTTAGTCAATTGAAGAGCAACCGTCACGAATTTATTTGCATTCAAGAGGTTAGTACTCTACTGTTGCTTGAGTCTTTCTTCATATACAAAAAGCTTAAACATGAGTTGATGAAAAGCAAGGATTCGAGAATCAAGTCTCATATGTAACAGAATCGCCAACATATATCTTGTTAATATGTCGGCTTCTTTGCTCCATCACGGTGTGAGGTAATTGACATAGTGCCTTGTTTTATCATATGGAATGTTTTGCAAAGGCTTGTGGTAACTATCTTCAATGACCTTCCAAAGCTTTAAAGCGCTAATAAGGGTAACGCGGTTGCTTTAGGCCCCCAGATTAAATTGCTATAAAGCCGAGACGCTTCCAATGTTTTGAGGATTGTCACCATCTGAAAATTCCAGCTTTAGATAGTTTTCATGATATAGTTTGACATGTGTTTTGTTGGTCTTCTTGCGAAAAGATTAAAAAAAACACAGGATGATAAATATGATTTTTATTTTTTTTTACTATCAGCATTAACATATTTTGTTGTCGTGGTATACAAAACAATGTACTAACTATCAAGGACATACTCAAACTCGCCCAACTAGGTTCCGAATTCTAATGCGGCTAAGAACCAAACTCAAAATTCGATTCGTCAATGACGCCTTGTTCGATGGTTATCAAGCGATTAAATTTTGATCTTTTGTTAGTAATAAAAAGTATTCATGAGAAAGTGCAAGTTTATTGTTAGGAGGGTAAAATATATTGCTCAAGCTGGTAAACAATGAACTAGGCTGCTATGCATGTGGTTTTCATTTTAATGTCGATATCTATAAATGTGATAGTATGTTATTATTTCATGTCGATATCTTTTTGCTAGAACATTGTCTACGACCTTAGTGAATCTCACACCAATCGTGAGCGCAAGCGATGTTGGATTCATAAGAAATGTGGCCTCAAATACCATCCAGAATTTAGTGTACTTGGGTGGGAGTAGTATCAAGATTAGTGACTTTAATGTGTGTTCATTAGAGTATAATCGCTAGCAATGGCGAAGGATTGTTAGGGCCAGGAGGTGCCTCGACCCTGCCGTTTTTTTTTTTGGCCCGTAGTGTAATTTACGCTTTTTCTTCCAAAAATTTTATACGTATTAACTCCAACCCCCACTGTTTTAAGTGTACCGTGACTTTCGGCCCCCACGAATTTTTTCTCCAAGCTTCGCCATAGATTGCTAGTATCTCTCTACAGCATACTACTTTGAATGGCTTATAATGATTCAAAGTAAAAGAAATGCAGAAATGTGGATTTGCGTAAACATTGAACAATAAAAGGCTGCATGCTTAATGACCCAAATTAACTTATGAAGTGCTTTAACCTCCTACATTGATTATTCAACAAGCTAAGCTAATCCCTAGAACGCGATTACAGACAAAACATTTGAAGATAACTAGCATACAAACACACAAAAGTCATCAGATTATTACCAAATTAGATCACCAAATGCAACGGTAAGTAACATGCAACCCAGTTATGTCACCGTTGTAAGTGACTTCAATCACCTGTCCTTTCTCCAGCGCATAATATTGAGCAATGGCGTCCTTCTGTGACATTCTTGGAAGCTGCAATATAGGTTAAATGAAGTAAGATTTAAAGCTACAATACATGTACAAATTAACAAAAGAGTCAATTTCAAGTTGCTTCCATGGTTTAAAAAACGGGTGAGGCGTACGCCTCGAGGCGAAACTCTAAGAAAACGAGACCGAGGCACGCCGCCCTCATGGGGTTCAGATTGTAATTACGCCTCTAAAGGCTGAGGCGCTAAGAAAATGTGCGCCTCATGTGGTTTAAGGTGTTTTTGACGTGCTTTTTTGGTGTTTTAGACTTTTTGGGTCAATTATTTTATTTTTGATATGTGTTTTTCATGTTTTAGACTTTTCTAGTTCAAGTATTTTATTTTTTATAAACACGTAATTTTTATATTTATTTTTTGACTGTGCCTTGAGCTTACGCCTCGGTTCGCCTCGAGGCTCGTTTCCGTTCTTTTAAACTTTGGTTGCTTCAATTATTATTAGATTATTCATAATGAAACGGGTCGACAAAAAGATAGTATTTTGACGCACGTTTGTTGTTTATAGTTGAAATAACCTGATAATCAATTACATAGGGAATTAACAGATGAAATGTAGTTTTTGCCATTTGGTCGTTTTATCCTTTGATACTTGATTTTGATATTACACTAAATAAAATAACAAAAAAAAACGTAAGTTAAATTTATTTATCCGGATTCCAAACATTGATTGTTGTGACTTCAAACTTGCAAACATCAGATGACCAGAAAACCATAAGTTAAATTCCAAAAGGATGTGTTTTTAACATAAACTTTTGTTGCGGATAAGCTAACCTGTTTCTCGTCCAAATTAAACTTCTTCAAGAGTTTTTCTTTTTCTTTACCCGTTATGACCCGATGCTTCGGCTTCAACACATGCTTTGTAATGTTAACAAGCAAATCAGTTATCTGCAAAAACAATAAAAATGTATTACGATTTAATAATCTACGTTTCTAGTACAACGGTTAATTTGTTCTATTGTGACTGTTATTAACAAAATACATCAACTTGTGCTATTACTTATTAACCAATTATTCCAAATTTATTAGTCAATGAGAAAAACAATTGTACAAAATTACTATCGTATTGGATTCTTAATTTTCATATGTATACGTAATCAAATAATAATTATGTAAATAAACCGTTAAACAAAGATTAGCGAGCCACTTACCTGAAATATTTCAACCTTGAATTTGAAAAGATCAACAGCTTTCATAGCCTGGTTTGTAATGTGATTTTGAACTACTATAATCAGACGGTCTAAACCCTCTTTATGCGCAATCTGTGTTCCAATCCAACGAATGGCATTCACTTTCACCACGCCGGTTCCACAAAAGACAGCTAGAACCTGTACTTGAGAAAGCCAAATATCAAGATATCTGGTTCTTGTGTATAACACCATATGTATCAAAAAGTTTTTACTTCACCGTAATTAGTAAGGGGGTGTTTGGGATTGATTATTCAAAACAGATTATTGTGTTTTGGTAGCCTAAATGCGTTTTCAAAACGCAATCCCAAACACTAAAAACTTATTATCCGCGTTTTCAAAACGCAATAATCTAAAAATCAGATTCAAAACGCAATCCCAAACACCCTCTAAGAAAATATCTTCCTTCTTAAACATTTAATTCTTAAGTTGAATATGGTCCAGTTTGAAAAGCCCATGGCTTTCAATCAGTGAGGAGTTATAGGCCAATGAGCACTCATACAAGCTCCTATGTTCATTTCAAGTTTTCAACCATATGCTTGGTTTTGAAAAGCGCGAAGCGCACAAAAGCGACGAGGTCTAAAACTGAGGTGCAAAGCGCAGAATATTGATATAAATAAGGTTTATATATGATGTAACTTAAATGTACAACCTTCATAGCTACATTTATAACACTTTGAAGCACAAAAAACATCACGTGTACGAAAAGCACGCGCCTCAGAGGATTTTTTTTTCCAAAAAAGCTCGCTTTTCTTGCACTTTTTGTACACTGCACGCCTTATGTCACACAAGGCGCATGAAGCTGCCCCCAAGGTTGCCTTAAGTCAAATGAGCCAGGTTAGCTTTCAATCACTGAGGAGTAAGGAGTTACAGGTCTGCCGGCACTCAAACCTTCAGGATAAGTACCGCCATTAGGCTCCAAATTCAGGCATAATTTTAGAAATTTCTAAAATTTCCGGCTCGTCTGTTCTTTTTGGGAAAATAATCATATTACAGTTGAAAATTAGAAATGGTAACCCAAGTTTACAATAATTCTTTGAACCTGATTGTTTTGATCCAATTATCCAAAACAATGTAGAAAACAACAATCACTTTTTTTTTTTTTTTTTTTGCAAACACTCGAAACCGATACAAACCCTAACTCAAACCAATCGCTTGTATCAACCATATTTAACATAAATCCACAAAATTTCTCCAAAATCCTAACATCCATGCAACAAATTTCAAAACCCTAGAACAAATCAGTCCCAACCCACATGCAATTAATTTTCACTAATTCACCCTTCAAACTATAAATTAAACCATCAATTTCCCAAATAAAAACCACAACTTTAACCAATTCCTTCACAAATTCTTTCAAAAAAAAAAAATATTAACCCCAAAACAAAATAATAAAAAAAAAACAAACAAACAAACCCATTTCATATTTCAAGATAATTTGGGGAAAAAGTAAATAATAATAATAATAATAATAATAATAATAATAATAATAATAAAAGGGAATGAAATAAACCTTAATATCAGGATGGGAAAGATGAGAAGCAGAGATACGAAGACGGTCAACGTCAATAGTTTGACCATGGAGGTCACGAAACTGTCGAAGGGTTAAATCAATATCTGAATTGGGGATATCATAGCCTCTGTCTCTGAGCATCTCCAACAGGGTTCTGCGTGAAAGATAATATCGGTGACTCTCCACAGAACCATCGTCAACAAAGCTGCTCAAACACTTGCCTGTGGACCCGTTGACGCTGCCGTTGTTGTTGGTGATCTCGGTCTCCATTGCATCTACACCATTGTCGTCCATTTGGAGAGTGGGGTTTGCTGTGTGGATTGGAGTGTTAAAGTGTTTAGATAGTGAGTGGGTATCTTTAATAAATGTGCTTTAGAAGTCGTCAAACTTTGTTTGGTTTTAGTTTGGAGTTTGATAACTCATCCATCCTCGGTTTCGGTTGTCTACTCTTTTATGTTAATTTTATCATCAAAAACCTAAATACCACTTAGGAGGGTTTCAATGGAGCTTTATGAAAAATAGAGGTGTAGGGATGTTTGGCAAAATTAGCTAAAGGCTGGTAGCTGGAAACTGCAAGCTGTTAGCTGGAGGCTGGTAGCTAGAAACTTTTAAAATATATTTTTGGTATTTGACAGAGTAGCTGAAGCTTTTAAAAAAATATATAAAATGATCAAAATGGGCATAAATAAAAACTTGTAAAGAAAGTTTTTATTTTATTTTTAAAAGGAATAATGGAAATAAATAATCCCAACTATTCACTATTGGCCAATAACAGTCCCAACTACGAAAATCATCAATATTGGTCCCAACTTTCGACATATTGGAAACCAACGGACCCAAACTAACGGAGGCTAACTCCGTTAGTGTGATGCTGACGTGGCATGCCACGTAGGATGCCACGTAGGATTATTTTGCCACGTGGCATGCCACGTAGGATGCCACATAGGATGCCACGTAGGATCATCTTGCCACCTAGGCATGCCACGTCAGCATCACACTAACGGAGTTAGCCTCCGTTAGTTTGGGTCCGTTGGTTTCCAATATGTCGAAAGTTGGGACCAATATTGGTGATTTTCGTAGTTGGGACTGTTATTGGCCAATAGTAAATAGTTGGGATTATTTATTTCCATTTTTCCTTTTTAAAATAGAATGGGTATTTGTGTCATTTACTAATTAAAAGCTTGTAGCTAGTAGAGCTTTTTCTTAAAAGCTAGTAGTAGCTTTTCACTATAGAGCTTTTTCTCTAACCTAAAAGCTTCCAGCTCCTTCAACCAAACAAGGTTGTAGTGTGAAAGGGTTTTATGAGGCTTTATAAATGATTGGGTAATCATTGCTTAATTATTGTTTTTTTTATTTAAATAATAATAATAATAAATACCAAATAATATTTCATTAAATAATATTTCAGAACACGCCTGACTCAACTCGTTGACCCATGACGAAGGCTCCGACCGAGCGGCTCGAGCAGCCTTTCGACCCGACGGACATGGTAACTTTTCCACCCCTTCCTCCCCTGCAAAAAAACGCATTTTCTTCGGCGTTTAAGTTAATGTTTCGCGCGTAATACGTTGGCGTTTCAGGATCAACTGACTTGGTGGTCTTGGACTTCTTTGAAGGCATCATATTTCTAGCCCTAAATGAAGAAGTTCCAATCGTCAGGCGGACGTTGGACCATTTGGAGCAATCTCGTAGCAACTGCCAAGGCCTCAAGTATTGAAAATTCCCATGTGTGGCATTATATTCTTCCAAAGCCGCCTCCAAAATATGCTCGTCGCTTTGGCTGGTTTTCCAATCGTACCGGCAGCGTTGATAAATGTCTTGAAAGTTGGTGCATTTGGTGTTAATATTGCTCCACTTGCCCGATATTGAATCAGGGGGCCGGTAATCTTCTCCCCTAGCAACGAGACCAAAAAATATAGTCCGGATTCGTCTCCAAAACTCACCTTTATTTTGATAGTTCGCTAAAAAAACAAACCAAAAAAATATAAAAGTTTGCGTTGAAAAAAAATACTATGTATAAATTAACATAACATAACAAAAAATATATATGTTACAACAATAGGATCCTCCGAAACGTTAATCCATGCTCGGGCTAACGCGTACAACTCTTTGTCGTCCCATGCTTGTACGTTTTTTTTTCACGCTAGGTTCGGTTTCTTTCTTTTTGTGGGATCATCTTTGTCGCCCGGTTGGTCGCTCGGGCTCTTGCTCCGGCTCAGGCTCCTAGGTCTCCGGAACCGAGATTGGCTCTTGCCAACCTTGTGATGCCCCGAACATTTGAGAAGACCCAGTTGATTTAACAGGTTCATATACCTCATTTGGTTTTGAACTGAACCCGGAGCAATGAGTTGGTTAGGCTTGCCAGATGATTGAGAACCAAAACCTCGACCGAAAGGATTCATCTTTGTCACACCCTCAAATTCCACTTGCGGGGTTTTACCGCGAGGCGCGTGACATACCAGGATCCAAGTCAACGGTCACAATAAACGACATCTATATGCATTAAAAGTTACGTAGAAATACCAACCACGCAGTTTATAAGTTCAAAAATAAAGTAGACAACGACAGCGGAAGCCAAAATAAATGTTTACAAAAACAGTGTCAAAATATGAATGCAAACACAACCCGGTTTGCTTATGTATGCAAGACTAGACGCAGTGCGACTCCAGTGCGCCTAAGACTCCCTGCTACCTTAGCAACCTGAGAAAACATGCGAAGTTAGACAGCACATAAGGTGCCGGCGAGTCACAGAGATAAAGTTTGCAAAAGTTTGTCAAAAGTAAAACAAACCCAACAATCCTTACATTTACACCTGATGCTAGCTAGACATCGTTACATGATACTATAGTGTCGTGAACCACTGCTGACAAAATAAGAATGCCTCAAACCCGTCACCGGTTCATCACCCAGTGCCGTAAGATATAGGACAAATATGCACCCGCCACCGACCTCCAGTCGGCCCGAGTGGGGCTGGCCAGGCCCAATAGATCTATTCACACTTTCCCCGCTATGTACCCACATATTGATGGTTCACTAAGACATGAGAGGACTTTAATGATGATAATAAGAGTCACTAAGTATCCATGAGATATAATGTAATATGTTGGTCTAAAAGTTAGAAAGTTTTACCGCATGTTTCTCCCCCAGAAATGTTTCAAAAACAGTAAATAATGGGGTTGTGACACTCACCTTAGTTTGCGTTCCCAAAATAAGAATAAAGACAAGTCTTGATAAATCCCAAATACCGGCGATCTATCAATAAAGTTTGTATAAGAGTTTTGACTAATAACCCTAAGGTTAACTAGTCCCCGATTGTCCAGATCATGACTAAGTAAGTTTGAAAACGTGTTTGACAGTTTAACCGACACACTAGACCAACTCGACATCCCGTTGGTGACCCATTACACAAACAAATCAAGTACACATATATCACAAGTAAGGTTCAAGCATAACATACTTAGTTTGCATCAAGAATCGCACATACGAAGTAGTTGGGTCGAATGAGGAAGGAAATAAACCAGGTTCGCCCCCAAGAGGCTTGGTTTGACCCTTTTTAAGTTCCTTCGACCCCAAGGTAAGTTCATGCAACCTATAACAAGTTCATTCGACCTTAACACATGTTCATTCAACCTTAACATGTGTTAATTCGACCTAAATCAATCACGTTTGACCAAATAATGCAGATTCGACCACTAGATAGCCAGGTTCGACCCTGGAGGTCCACCTTCGACCCCACGACTGGTCGAAGGAGCCCAGGTTCGGCCCTGGCAGATGATCTTTCCCTAAAACGCTTCAAAAACGTCCGAAAACATCACGAAACATCATGAAACACATCAGTCAAGTATGAATAACATATTCCCACATAACCCTACTATTCTTACTCCTAAATCAGTCCGTTTTAACGTTTACCCAAAATGGCAAAATTATGGAGATGTCACATCATGCATGGAAACTTTACCCAATTAGGAAACTTTTATGAAAACACTTAATTATCACATCATTATACTCAGATTATCATGTGAATCAAAACCCCTAATCATATCATTCCTAACCACCTCATACATCAATCCATAAATCCATCAAAATCCCCAAATTAGACCTAACATCGTCATACAATAATTTGTGACCTAAGATAATCAAAACTCATCAGTTATAACTATCCTAGAACATCTCCATATCACCCACATATCATACAACATCAAAAAATCATTTAACATAACATGAAGGATCATTAACATATGTTAATACATAGAAAACTCATGTTTTATGATGAGGTTTTGTTTAGAAAGGTTTTAGAAAGGTTATTATTCATAAAAGTCATCTTAGATCAGATCTGGAACTTTGGGGTTTTATAAAAATGAATTAAAATTGCTCAAAAAAGATTTAGAATGAAAAACACACCTTAGATCTTCACTTGTAATGATTTAGAGAGTTAGATTATGAAAAACAAGCTCAAAAACTCCTTCCCCAATGATAAAAGTCGAAAGAGAGTGTTTATAGGCGTTTAGGGTTTGTGAAATGATGAAAAATGACTAAGGATGGTATTTATAGCATGGCCAGGTTTGACCCCTACGTGAGGTCGAACGAGGAACATTATGGTCGAATGAAGAGTTTACCCAAACTGATAGCTAGGTTCGACCCTTTACATGGGTCGAATGGGATTTTTAACAGGTTAATTGTCTGGTTCGACCCCCTGAAAGGTCGAACCAGAGTTGGTCTTTTCCAGCTTTTCCAGTTTGTCGTGTTTAACGCATTTTAACACATCCTAACACATGAACATGTAATCTTAACCTGTGTTTAACACACACACACACACACACACACATATATATATATATATATATATATATATATATATATGTATGTATATATATATATAAGCATGGATAATCATCTAAACACCGTTTAAACACGTACTTGCATAAAATCCACCACATAAGAATTAATCTACGCATAACACTTAATCTAGTTTATGTAATTCACCAACAACGGGACTCAAGACTCGTGTGTACGTAATTCACCAACAATGATCCTCCAGATCATTGAACCCTGGACAATACATTAGGAAATCCTGACTCAACTAACCCAGTTAAGTATGTAAGTAAAACGTTTCCCGCTAGGTAGACTTTATAAGTTTAAAAATGTCAAGTCAAATATGTCGGGTGTCACAATCTTTGTGTGTTGAATGGTATGTGTTTGAATGTGTGTGTGAAGAGTTTGAATGTTTGTGTGAAGTGTTATGTGAATAATATGTTAAATATATAAAGTGATTTATATTTTTTTTATGAACTTGACCGTTCAAAAGTATGCTCCAACCCAACGTTCACATCGATCAAACGGTAAAATTCCATAGATTCTCGTGCATAACTCTCACCATGGCCATAACCCTTAGCCCCATAGCGCCTCCATTGCGCCCGGGGGGTGTGCCTGGTGCTATGGAAGCCAATAACGCCCCATAACGAGCAATCACAACGCCCACTAGGAGCGCACTTAATTATTAGGCTAATATACGTAGGTTGTAAAAAAACTAAATGTTCAGTGAATGGTTTGCAAACTGTTTAGCAGGAAGTTCGTTTATGTTCGTTTGTTTAATAAATGAATGAACACGAGCAAAAAATTTCTTTTGATTAACTAAACAAAAACAAATAAAGGTCTCATTCGTTTGATTGCGTTTGTGAATCTTCGGCAATGTGTTTGTTTAAGTACGTTCGTTTGTATCCATTTGTGTATTTTGTTTATGTTCACTAGTTATAATTTTTAACTTTTAGTCATTCAATCTCCCTCCTAACTTTTATGTTCCTTCTAAACTTTTCCCTCTTATACATTAAATATTTAAGTAAATGTTTTGATCATTCTCGCATTCTAAAAACATCAATATTTTTTAGCTGTTGGTCATACTAAATTAATGGAAAACCTCAACCATTTGTTATGATTCTTTACTAGACAATTGAAGATACTACTACTTTTGACTACATAGTTATAATGCAAGTTTATGGATCACCGTCAAATAACTATTTGTTTTTAAATGGTCACAAGAATTCGAAAAATGTGTAGAATTTAGGAAGTTGGATATTGTATACTCTAGACATTTTTTGGGATATTTATGAACTTATGGATTAGGAATATCATGTATTCATGTCTTAGTAATTTTGGATAAATATGTCTATGTTAATACAATTTGACTTATCATTTAATGGAGGTACTTTGTCAAATGATTGATATTAACAATATTTTTTTAGTTAGTTGCATATTAAATGTGTGTTTGTGTTCACGAACAATTCACAAACAACTGAATTTCTTAACAAACAAGCGCAAACATAGAATTTTTTTTGTTAGTGTGTTTATGAACAGTTTGTTTGTCCAATATAATTTAACAAACAAACACGAACAAAGCCTTGTCCATGTTCGTTTGGTTCGTTTGCAGCCCTAGCATACGATGTGTAACGATTCACTTTTTTCTAACAACAAATTGGAATCACTGACAGATCATTAGAGCATCATCGTATCATCAGCGGAATCACCCGATTATATCCATCATCACTAGGCAATATTGCATATATACTAATTCAGGAGGAAACCCAATAAATTTAAGAAAAACCCCATGTGGGAACCAAACCCATGACCAAATGAGTCAATAAGCCTTATCTCACCCTAATATGCCACCAGGCTATATGTAATGATTAATGCTTAAGAAGGGGCTTTTTCCATCACGTCATCGTCAACTCGGCATCACTATTTTTAGTCAAAAGTATGTGAAATAGTTTCACGCCCTTTAGAACCACAAGGAGTGAGGGCATGGAAGAGGAGGGTAAGCCCCTCCACGCTACCTACACCACCCCCTCCATCCAAATGAGCCGACGTTACCCCCCTCCCCGCAGTAGAATCCCACGAGTGTTGCCCCTACCTCCTCCTCTCACCCACTTTATCTTTTTTAGCCCATTGATTCACCACCCTCTCCTTTTTATTTAGGTTGTCTTTGGAGTCTTATTTATGAAAATTTATTGTTTTTAATATATGAAATCGGATATATTAAACTTTTGATGTTTAGAAAATAGAAACTAAATATATTCTCTAAAATCTTCAACATCTACACGGGCCAATCAACTCCTCATTGATTGATTGTAAATCGACATGACAAATAGGCCCGATTTTGTGCCCAACTAACGTTCTAAAACGACATAACAACGTCCTTAACGGGCTTTTCACAATTATGAATGGGCCCAATAAGACACGTGACTCTCTTATCACAATTATGAACCGGGCCACTCAAACGAGTTATGTGAGATTCGAGCTATGTAGCCTATGTTGTTGTCAGGAAAAATCATAATTTTGAATTGACCATACCAAAAGACTAAGTTTGAGGTTTGATGTGGATATTGCACCTACCTGCTAAACATATAAATAATTGAATGAAAATATTGCACCAAACAATTTTTGTCTCTACTTTCGGGATATGTGAAATTTCGGATATTTCGGATAGGAATTTTTAGATATCTTTGGTTCGGTTTTGGATCCGGATTTTTTGAACACTCTAAGGGTCTGTTTGGTATGGGGTAATGGAATGGAAGAGGGAATGGAATGGAAGAGGGAATGGAATGGACGAGGTAATGGAATGGACAAGGTAATGGAATGGATCATTACCATTCCATGTCTTGTTTGGTTGCCATGTGGGAATGAAACAAAACATTATTTTGTGTTGTTGGATAGGCATGAAAAGACGAAAGAATAAAATCGGTGGTTAGTGGCGGTGGTGGGTGGTGGTCAGTGGCGATGATGGTGGTGGTGATATGTGGCGGTAGCGACGGTGGTGGGTGGTGGCAGCGACGGTGGAAGGTGGAGGTGTATGGTCGTGATGGTGGGTAGGCGACGATGGTGAGTAGTGGCGGTGGTGGGTAGTGGTTGGTGGTGGTGTATGGCGGTAGCGTGGTGGTGAGTGGCGGCAACGGTGGCGATGGTTGGAGGTGGATGGCGGTGATGGTGGGTGGGTGACGATGGTGAGCAGTGGCGGTGGTGGTGGCGGCGGTGGGTGATGGTGGTGGGCGGCGGTGGGTGGTGTTGGATGGCGGCGGTGGGTAGGTGACGGTGGTGGGTGGCGGCGACGGTGATGGGTAGGTGGGTGAAGGTAGCGTGTGGCGGTAGCAGGTGGCAGTAGCGGTGGTGGGCGACGGTGGTGGGTGGTGGCGGCAGCGGTGGTGGGCGACGGTGGTGGGTGGTGACGGTGGTGGTGGGTGGTGGCGACAACGGTAGTGGGTGGTGACGATGGTGGTGAGTGGTGGGTGGTGGTGGTGGGTTATGGTGTTGTTAGTAAATGATGAATGAGGGATGGAATGAAAAAAAAACATGGGGGGTGGATGGAATGGTTTTGAGGGAATGGAATGCCTTGTGGAATGGGTGATTCCATTCCTTTAACCAACCAAACACACTATTTTTCATTACCTCGTAATGGTCCATTCCATTCCCCCTTCCATTCCACCATACCAAACGCTACCTAATTACCGCCATCAGTTGAGTTAATGGGTTCATGGCCTCTTGTTTAGAAACTGGTTAGAAGTTTGGAGTGATTTTTCTAAATTAATTCATGCATATCAAACATTAAAGCTATTGGGACACTGGAAGCTTACAAACTAACGCACAAAAAAAGAGGAACAGTCGAAAAGAGAAACTAAAGTAACTAAACTAATAATAGAAACTAGAATGCCTTATAATAGAAACTAGAATGTGTTAGCACGTAAATATATCTAAAAAGCTATCAGCTTCTGACCATCATCTATTAGCTTTCAGCCACCAACTAATTTTGCTAAACATACCTAAGTGGTATTTCTTGAAAGGCTCGGCAAAGAGTAAGTGTTATTTCTTGAAAGGCTAGGCAAAGAGTAAGTGTTATTTCTTGGAACAACTCTTCCGGAATTTGATCTAGGCGGTTTTACTAATAAGGAGACCGCCCCCAAGAAACCTCAACTAATCTTGGCAAGTGCTTTTTACGGTAAACACGCTCAGGATATGGAGGAGCGGTTCGATATGACCCCACATCAAAAGGCAGTTTTTGCATGTCTCCAAGGGGCCTATGCTCAGGATTTTTTTACTGTTGTGCCTATTAAAGGACTTGGGCAACGGATGTCTGCGATTGAATATAGGGTCGTCCTCAAATACCGACTTATGATACCTTTGTTCCCTCCAGATGAACCATGCCCCATTTGCAAAAAGGCCTGCTTGGATAGGTTTGGCGAACATGTCCTTCACTATAAGGAATTGTTGGGGTTCAAGTATCGGCATGACTGGGTTAGAGATGTTTTATGGGATGTGCTTTCATGGGCTGAGATCTCTTCCAAGAAAGAAGCCCCTGTTAATGTTCTAACTGACTCGCGCGAGGGGAGATCTACCTTGCGTCCTGTGAACGTCCTTGTGTTTGGCTGGGTGGGGGAAAACATGCATGTGTCGACCTCACTAGGGTGTCCCCATTGATGGGCTTGCGAGACAGTGGCTTTGTTTCGGGGCAGGCGGTTTTGAGGGCGGAAGCTTGGAAAGTCGCTAAGCATGAGGCAACATGTCTAGAGAATCAGGACGTTTTCATTCCGTTTGCGTTTGACACATTTGGAACTCTGACCCTTGAGGCGGTTCGTTTCTTAGAGCGAGTGCAGAATGTGGTCCACAACAACTCGCAGAGTCGAATCAAGGGTTTGATTTCAGTAGAATAAGCTTTGCGATTCAAAATGGAATAGCGGCACAACTTGTTGCTTATTTACCCACCATTCAAATGTAATGTGTCGTTTATTATGCTATCAATTAAGTATAAGTAGAAGGTTTGTTTAACCTCTTGAACATAAAGATAAAAACATAGTAATAATAATATTCGTTTAATTATTTCCAAGTCAATTGGGCCACTCTCATTGTCGTATGGTGTCGTCGTATGTTGAAATTCATTTTCATCTGAAATTCAATAATGTTCTAATATATAAAGTATATAAATACAAACAAGCTATTCAAAAAGGGTTCTTGGTTTCATATACCTCGTGACATCACATTTTAGGGGTGTGACATCATATTTTGGGGTATGTGGCAGCCTTCTATTGGTGTATTATGTGGGTCATGGTGTATGAATCCTAAATAAGGAGTGTATGATTCCTAAATACCATTCGAAAAATGTAAATGCTATTAATAGTAGCATGTTATTACTTTCAGTGACAAATACGTATGCATTCAATATTATATTAAATTAAAAGTTAATGTGTTCAAAATAGTACAAAATTTTAAATATCTCTACTACATTAGAGATGGCTAAAATAGTCATTTAATGTCAATTTAAAGTGGCATACAAAAAGTTAGAAGGTAAACAACTATCTTTTTGTCAACTCTTTCCTTTATGCCCATCTCTACTACATTATAAAGGATGAGAGATGGCTAAAATAGTCATTTCATATCAATTTTAAGATGACATACAAAATGTCACAAGGTAAACAACTATCTTTTTGCCAAATCCTTCTCTTTATGCCCATATATGCAACATTTGATTACAATTGTACAAATGACTAATCTCTACTACATTATAAAGGAGAAGAGATGGCTAAAATAGTCACTTCATGTCAATTTTAAGATGACATACAAAAGGTCACAAGGTAAACAACTATCTTTTTGTCAAATCCTTCCCTTTTATGCCCCAATGTGCAACATTTGATTACAATTATACAAATGACTAATGCAAATCATCTCTATTATAATTCGCTTCACCTTTTGATTTTCTCATCTTTAATGAATTGAATTTGAGATTCAATGCCTCACCTTTTTCTTTTCTCATTTTCAATGATGAATTAAAATCAACATCCCTCAATTTAATCTCTAAAACCTCTCATACCATTGCCTTATCATACCATTTTCTTTATTTCTCTTGGAAGCAGTCATCGAATGATATTGTTCAACACTTGTAGTCTTGCACTATCGATTATTATGTTGGTAAACCAACACTTGTAATCTTGTATATTCTTAATGTATATTTATTTATTTAGTTTTTAAGCTTTTTGTTAGTTCTTATATATGTTTTTTTTCATTATTTTGTCCGTATTTCTTTTACATTCTTTTTATTTCAATTTCTGTCAATTGTGGTTTCATGTTTATCATTCAATTGAATTGTTTATTTTTTAGGATCAAATCTGTTTTGTTTTGTAGACATCACAGCTCATCAACCCATTTCCATGTACATACATATTTTAGTTTATGTTATTGTAACACCCCAATCAATGGCGGAAACATCGGGGTGCCACGTAGTGACGATTGCTCAATAGCTCATGGTGACTAATAAATGTTTCAATAGATTAATTAATTAAATTACAAATATTACATACAAATCAAATAAATTCAAGTAACAATAACAGGTTTAATCTAAGGCTTCAGCTCCTATGTGATCCACAAGCAAATGCTAAAACTTTCACGCAACTGAATACCTGAAACATGTTAAGGTTGGAAAATGGAGGGGATCAACTATAAAGTTGGTGAGAATACATAAGTTTTCGTCAAAACGCAGTATAGTATAAAAAAATGTAAGCATACAATTCTGTGTCATTATGTAACAACTAGGGCATACATGTGAAAACAAAACTACAGCAAACTGGGGCATAATCAACCCTATGTTGACAAAGTGTAAAGGTCCATCCCATAGACATGGTTCACCTAAGTTTAAGTTGCAGTTCCAATCACCCGCGCTCCCCATAAACATGGTCAACGAATCTAGGTGGGGTTGTCAATCCAATAGATCTATCATTGTTACCGTTGGCTTGATCAAAGTTAATGATTATGCAAGTATTAGTTGAGTTTACTTAGCAAGTTTAAGACACATAGCACAAAGAATCACACAAGACACATAGTTGAATTACATAAGTTTAAAGAATAAAGTTTAACATGTTTCACCCCGAAAAGCATTGGAAAACTGTAAAAGAGTGGGGATATGTAAACTCACCTTAGCAAGCAAGCAAGCAAAATCCCAAGTATGCAATAGCGGGTAATTATTATTCCCAAAGGTATCAACCTAGATTTAGCATTGTAAAGTCTAAGTGTCACATGTCTAATAAGTCTAAGATTTCTAGGTCGTTCGATTAGGTTCTCTAGTTTTGGGGAAAGACACTTAAATATTAATGGTTTAGGTAAAAATATATAATGGTAATATTTAAAATATTATTGTTTTTACATAGTCTAAAAGATATAGCTCTTGAAAGTATGTAAAATATTTTCTGTAAATTATTACTTATTTATTTTGAATAAAACAATTTATTTATACAAAGGATTTAAATAAAATAATAGAATAAAATATAAAAGTATTTTTTTTTCTTTTTCGAAAAGTTTATATCTTTGATCCATTAGATAAGAAATAGTTTTAGAAAAATTTTGGCTTTTGAATCGTTACTAACGGATTTTTTTTATGAATTAGTTATGAATAAAACAAAAAAAAAATAATGATAATAAAAATAATAATAATAATAATAATATGTAAATTTGATTTGTATAAAGCTTGTATAAAAATTCCCTAAATTAAACTACTTGTTGCTGCCTGGATTCGAACCCATGTAACCAGAGTAAACAACCAACAATCTAACCAACTGATCTGTGTGATCAGTTGTGAATATGTTCATTATCAGAATTTAAAACACTTGATTGCAATAAAAAAATCCTTTAAAACAAAGAAAGCATGACTCTGTTCTGACCAGGGTTCGAACCTGGGTTGTTTGCTTGAAATACGAACACAAAACCAACTGGTCTAAGAGACCAGTTGGTTGTTTATCAGATTTGTATATTTATAAATCAACATTGCTGCTGTCATCTTCCCCAAAACCTATAAACCCTAACTAAAAACACAATCGATTGACGTTATTTCATATCTGTATTGGTCGAAATAAGATAGGGGTTTTGTTGAATGATTAAAGTCGACCAGTTAAGAGGAATTAATTGAAAAGAAAACTTACTTTTGTCTCGTTTTGAATACAAAGACGCTAACAGAGGGAACCTTCGATTTGAGCACCGGTTAGACGACGAAAGTAGCAATAGAGTTGGATGAAGAAGAGGCGATATGTGTCTGTTGAACGTGGAATGTTGAATTTATAGGGAAGGTTTCGAATTAAGATGTTTAAAATTAGAGATATATACGGTTTCAAATGGTTATCGCTAATCTTTATAATTAACCGCCTTAATGTTAATATTAACGAAAAATATGCAGCAGTTTCAGTCGTTTTATGATTTCGATTAGGATCATGGGATTGATTTTCCATATCCATTCCAAATAATGATCAATTAAGGGTCGGTTTGGTACAAAAAAAATGGGTCGAGTTATTGAATGAAACGGGCTGAAGGGGGTTTTGGGCTTGTATTGATGAGCCGTTGGAAATTGGGTTGGGTAAAAAAAAATTACAAGGATGAAATCAAATGAATAGGAATAAATGAAATTTTATATATAAAAAAATTGGGAATTATGTTTAAACAATAAGAGGGAATAATACGCGATGTTACAGTCTCCCCTACTTTTGGAAATTTCGTCCCGAAATTGATGTGAAGGAGAGTTTAAAAAAAAAATTATTTTAAGGTTTTGCATGGTTAAATTTGAAGGAAAACCAAGAGAATGTTAGTAGCAGAACATATAGTTTTCAATGGATTGAGGTTACAGGATAAATATCTAGGTTAACTAGACGATGATGATAATTGGATTTATATAGCGTAAAGATTTAAGTTTCTAGAGGACACAAACACTAAATTTTAGACGAAACAAATATGTTGGTCGTATCTAGATAAGAAGACTTACAACACAAACAAGGATTAGTCCTGAGTTCGATCCTCAGTCTCATTTTCGATTCACCATTAGCGTTTATATATACGGTGTACCGCAGCTAACCCACCACGCCTTTGATGTTTCGAAAGCGTACTGAACATCTCCCTAGTTAACCTAAATAGAATTCCACACCACCTTAACGTACCTGTAAATTCATGATTACGTTCCGGACCGTAATCACAATTTACCTTACATTAGGGTACTATGTCCTTCTATGATCCTAATCTACAACAATATATCAAAGCAAGCATAAGTTTTAAAAGAATGATGCGTCTATGTGGTTGTGAAGACAAACATATTGGGTCAAAAATGATTTATTATCACAGTGATGAGACTAATGTGGCTATGAAAACCAACACGTTGGGTTACAACGTGTCACTTGACATAGAAATGAGATTATGACTTGCAAGCATACAAAAAGTTTAAATATGAGCTGCAACCCAAACGAGGAGCCCACTGAGTAAGATGTTTGCACATAGTATACAAAAATGAGTCCAACTAATGAGCAGGCAAGAAAAAACCACTACCAGACTTGGAGTAGGAACCTCTACCGATTGTTAAGCAGGTACGATGGCCTCTACCAGTCGTTGAGCAGGTTATTAGAACCTCTACCGACGGTTGAGTAGGCATGATGACCCCTACCAATCGTTGAGTAGGTTATTAGGTACTCCACTAACTGTTGAGCAGGTAATTCATCCTCTACTAGTTGTTGAGTAGATAAATGTAGCAAAAGTAATAATATTTTTTTTCAGTTCAACACGTATGTTGCAAATTGATAATACACGCATACAAGCAAGTTTGTAAATACGACAAGTATTCAAGTATAGAATGTGACTTGTAATTGAGTTGCCATAGACAAGGTTAATGAGCCTAGGTGTGGTTTCACTAGTTGATGGTTATAACAAACAGTTCATATTAGCTAACCATGTTTTCAAGTATCACGAATAATCAAATGTGCAAATAAAATAGGAAATCAAATACTCATGTATCAAGAAGAATCAAGTTTCATGCAACAAACAATAATTGTAGGATTAAGAATCAGGGATCAAGTTTTTAATAGTTTGGTTATCATGGAAATCATGTTCATGTTCGAAAAGACGAAGAATATGTGTTTAATCCTTGAGAGAATGATGAAACCCATAGTATAATCAAAGTTGTAAAGAATAGTGAATTTAAAAATAGTTGAAGAATGGGTTAGTCTATAGGTCAAGAAAAGGAATAAAGTAGTCATATTTGTGATAAAGTAGGGATGTGAATAACGAACTGTGTGATCTGAAGAGGGTTTCGTTCTTTGTTTAAAGTTGATTTTTAAATGCAGGTTTTGTTTTCAAAATTTAATTGAGCATCTGGTATGGGAATCCTAATCATTTGTTTGGAAAACATTTTAGTTAATATCTTTGTGTAAACAACTCAGTTTAAAACATCAAAGTCATTTGAAAAGGGGGTAGATTTGTAAACTTGGATGAGATCTTTGTTAAAATAATGGTTGTTTGCAGAACTGGTGAAGATTTTGATGAAAACAGTAATTACTGATTTTGGAATCAGGGTATATATTAATAAAGATTAGGGTAGGAATATTAGTGGTCAAATCACTAGCTCTTTAAAACAATATAGTGAAAAAAAAAATTTGCAATTTAAATCAATAAGTTTTCAAACAATAGGACGTAAGAAGTAATGAGGCTGTAATGTATATGTAAATGTTTATGTGAAAGGGAGATTCATGAGGTTTGGAGCAAGGCTGAAAATAGTAAAACACATGTGACGTAAGGGATGCTTGCAAAAAGAAGCAGGTTTGTGATAGACAAAAGGATCGGGAAACTCAGGCTAGGTGATATGAACAAGCAGGGGATGGATTTTATAACTCATGAATTAACACACAACATGAAGTTAGGATGGAGCTTCGAAAAATAATACGGGGCTCAATCCTTTGAAGGAATTGAAAATCAAGAAACTAGGCACCAAGCCTAAGAATAAAGTCTTCAGTAGATTCCTCTTCGGGATGATGCATTGTAGCTCCACCGTTGATGATATTAAAGATTCTTGGCATGAGGAAAGAGAGTTAATGGAAGGAGAAAGAAACAATATAAGAAGACACAAGATGGATTGGAGAAACACAAACAAATAACAAGCAAGAAATAGGCCACTCATGTTGGACTCTTAAGGTTATAGTTTAGGTCATGTGTCTAATAACCTAATTCCCTATAACCATGGCTCTGATACCAATCTGTAACACACCAACCAATGGCGGAAACATCGGGGTGCCACATAGTGACGATTGCTCAATAGCTCATGGTGACTACTAAATGTTTCAATTGATTAATTAATTAAATTACAAATATTACATACAAATCAAATAAATTCAAGTAACAATAACAGGTTTAATCTAAGGCTTCAGCTCCTATGTGATCCACAAGCAAATGCTAAAACTTTCACGCAACTGAATACCTGAAACATGTTAAGGTTGGAAAATGGAGGGGATCAACTATAAAGTTGGTGAGAATACATAAGTTTTCGTCAAAATGCAGTATAGTAAAAAAAATGTAAGCATACAATTCTGTGTCAATATGTAACAACTAGGGCATACATGTGAAAACAAAACTACAGCAAACTGGGGCATAATCAACCCTATGTTGACAAAGTGTAAAGGTCCATCCCATAGACATGGTTCACCTAAGTTTAAGTTGCAGTTCCAATCACCCGCGCTCCCCATAAACATGGTCAACGAATCTAGGTGGGGTTGTCAATCCAATAGATCTATCATTGTTACCGTTGGCTTGATCAAAGTTAATGATTATGCAAGTATTAGTTGAGTTTACTTAGCAAGTTTAAGACACATAGCACAAAGAATCACACAAGACACATAGTTGAATTACATAAGTTTAAAGAATAAAGTTTAACATGTTTCACCCCGAAAAGCATTGGAAAACTGTAAAAGAGTGGGGATATGTAAACTCACCTTAGCAAGCAAGCAAGCAAAATCCCAAGTATGCAATAGCGGGTAATTATTATTCCCAAAGGTATCAACCTAGATTTAGCATTGTAAAGTCTAAGTGTCACATGTCTAATAAGTCTAAGATTTCTAGGTCGTTCGATTAGGTTCTCTAGTTTTGGGGAAAGACACTTAAATATTAATGGTTTAGGTAAAAATATATAATGGTAATATTTAAAATATTATTGTTTTTACATAGACTAAAAGATATAGCTCTTGAAAGTATGTAAAATATTTTCTGTAAATTATTACTTATTTATTTTGAATAAAACAATTTATTTATACAAAGGATTTAAATAAAATAATAGAATAAAATATAAACGTTTTTTTTTTTCTTTCTCGAAAAGTTTATATCTTTGATCCATTAGATAAGAAACAGTTTTAGAAAAATTTTAGCTTTTGAATCGTTACAAACAGATTTTTTTTATGAATTAGTTATGAATAAAACAAAAATAATAATGATAATAATAATAATATGTAAATTTGATTTGTATAAAGCTTGTATAAAAATTCCCTAAAAAAACTACTTGTTGCTGCCTGGATTCGAACCCATGTAACCAGAGTAAAAAACCAACAATCTAACCAACTGAACTGTGTGATCAGTTGTGAATATGTTCATTATCAGAATTTAAAACACTTGATTGCAGTAAAAAAAATCCTTTAAAAAAAGAAAGCATGACTCTGTTCTGACCAGGGTTCGAACCTGGGTTGTTTGCTTGAAATACGAACACAAAACCAGCTGGTCTAAGAGACCAGTTGGTTGTTTATTAGATCTGTATATTTATAAATCAACATTGCAGCTGTCATCTTCCCCAAAACCTATAAACCCTAACTATAAACACAATCGATTGACGTTATTTCAGATCTGTATTGGTCGAAATAAGATAGGGGTTTTGTTAAATGATTAAATTCGACCAGTTAAGAGGAATTAATTGAAAAGAAAACTTACTTTTGTCTCGTTTTGAATACAAAGACACTAATAGAGGGAACCTTCGATTTGAGCACCGGTTAGACGACGAAAGTAGCAATAGAGTTGGGTGAAGAAGAGGCGATATGTGTCTGTTGAACGTGGAATGTTGAATTTATAGGGAAGGTTTCGAATTAAGATGTTTAAAATTAGAGATATATACGGTTTCGAATGGTTATCGCTAATCTTTATAATTAACCACCTTAATGTTAATATTAAAAAATATGCAGCAGTTTCAATCGTTTTATGATTTCGATTAGGATCATGGGATTGATTTTCCATATCCATTCCAAATAATGATCAATTAATGGTCGGTTTGGTACAAAAAAAAATGGGTCGAGTTATTGAAAGAAACGGGCTGAAGGGGGTTTTGGGCTTGTGTTGACGAGTCGGTGGAAATTGGGTTTGGTAAAAGAAATTACAAGGATGAAATCAAACGAATAGGAATAAATGAAATTTTATATATATAAAAAAATTGGGAATTATGTTTAAACAATAAGAGGGAATAATACGCGATGTTACAGTTATATTCTCTAAAGTACACTTATTTTCTTCTACGTTATAATGTGATATTCGCTTCCAATTGTCATTTTCGTTTTACCCGCATGGTTTACAATAAGGAGAGGGAAGCAAATCCCAGCTTATTGACATTTGATAGTGATGTGTGTGAAAGATTTATATTGTAATCTATCTTGTCAAGGCGCATAAGCACACTCATAAGAGCTAGAAACCGTGTCTTTCAGTTAACTACTCATATGGTGAGTTGAGCTGACCTTGAGCACCGCGCCCCTAGTGCGCACCTTTGACAACTTAGATTATAATTGGTGCTCACAGTCATGCATTCCTATGTCATCATTTGAGTATAAATTTGAAGTTTTGTTGATTTCACTTGAAATTTAAAAAAAAAAATTACAAAATTTTCTCAATTTACTTTGAATGATCACATTAGAGCTTTAATGGCAATTTTTCTCAAGTTTTGTTTTAATAACATTAGGGGATGGCAAAACAATCCGAGCCCGATGGGAAGTTTGAAATATCACGCCTGTATATCGCATTGGCGTGTTCGATGGGAAGTTCAGTTGGGAAAATTGTGACTGTGTATCACATAAGTGTGCTCGATAGGAAGTTTGGTTGGGCCAATTTATGGGAAAAATAATCTTTGTTGTGTTAAGAAAAACATTACAACTACGACTCACCTATGTAAATAAAAGAAGAAACATAAATGATCAAATAAGACATCTTACAATCAATTACAATGCAACTGTAAATACTCGAGGTTGTTTTTTTAAGTTTGGGTTCAAGAGTTCTGTGAAAAAATTACCCTCTTCTAATTTGGAACTAATGATTTAATGATTTTGATACTTATTTGACATCTTTGTGTTTTTTAATTTACAAGTATGTGTATTGGATCTTTATGACACTAAAGTTGAATTTGCCAGGTAAAATTTGTTTCCTAGAAGGATTTTTCTCTCAAATTCTGATGTTGCTTTAATTGATCAATGACTATGGGGCTGTTTGGTAGCCTCTTAATGAGGCTCTTAACCATCCAGCGCTGAATGATTCAGCATGCAGTGTGTTTGTTTCAGCTACGAAATGAAATGGTTAAGTCTGAATCATTAAGATTTTGGATGTTGCTGAACCATTAAGCACTGAACTATTAAGCACTGAACTATGCTGAACCTTAATGAGGCTCCCCTACCAACGTGGGAAAAGAAAACTAACTATTAAGAGGTCCAACTTAATGATTCAGCGCTTAACCATTCAGACCTCTTAACCATTCAGACCTTTTAATGATTCAGCACTTAATCAACCAAACAGCCCCTATGTGTGTATATAAGCAAGAGGAGGACTTGCTTAAGAAGCGTCAAGAGCTACGCTCCTCATATCATTTTCTTATAACTTTATACAATAAGTCAACCAATACGAACCAAACTTTAAGGAATACATGTTTGTCGACAGGATTTACCCGCTACAATGCGCGGTTGGAAAACTGCTAGCGTATTACAAGTTTTTTGGATCCCGCCGTAACGCGCGAGTAAACCCACTAGTTAAATATTATGTATGGTTGTAATAATTTTATTTATAATAACATATATAAAATATTTTGTAAATAAAAAAAAGTGGAATAAGCCCTTTTTAATATACATGTACGAAAGAAAAATGTTTAGATATGGTTTGTTATAGTTTTTGTAGTGATTAAATTTTGTTATTGTGTGGTTTGTGTGTAGGGCTAGCTCAAGTGCTCAACTTTTTTGAGAGTCAAAAGCAAATACTAAAATGGTGGTTCTTTGACAAAACTAAAAAAAACAATATAAAATGTGAAGTTAACAATAATTAAAGGATTAGAACTATTTAAATGATAAATACAATAAATAAGGCATGGAGATTATAAAAGATCAAACTTAAAGTCTTTGATTACAACAAAATATCATATAATATAAAAAAAAATCTTTTAAAAATTTAGAGGTCCTATTAAATTGAAGATTTGGAGGGCCTAAATCCTTAACTTCAAAATACTTCCTTTCAATCCGGCTCTGAGATGCGCGGTTTGTTATGTGAACATGATATACACATACACACATTTTTTTTGATAGATGATATTTATACATGAACTTAGAGCTCACATTCAAAAGTAAAAAAATCGAGGATCAAGAAAGGGCTTTGGACCCACAAAGTACTTTATACTTATGATAGCCGGACAAAACTATGAGTCCATGTGTATCGAGTGGAAGATATGCAACAGGGAGTGAGGGAGAAGTATGTAAATTTTGATATCAATTTGTTTTCTTTATTATTCAATAACAAGGAATACATCAAGATTTATATCGAAACGAAAAAACAATTATTATTCAATAAAGGTGCTTATAAAGAAGGAGATATGACTTGGTGATTGGTCAAAAGATGTAAGAAAATATGTACACTAATTTACAGTCTCCCCCAAGTTAGAACGTGTAGATTACAAACGTCTAACTTGCCAAGAAGAAAGTGCAGTCGTTGCAAACCCAAAGCTTTAGTAAACAGGTCGGCGATTTGATTCTACGTATTAATGGATTATGTTTGAATTTCTTGTGATTTGACGCGTTCACGAATGAAGAAACAATCCATTTCTACGTGTGTTTTGTCCGTTCATGATACACAGGATTATTAGAGATGTGTCTAGCTGTTTGGTTGTCACATAATAGCGGGGTTAGTTGGTCTTGGGCTAGTTCAAGCTCACTTAAAAGCTAACGTATCCACAATACTTCGCTAACAGTGGTCACCATGGCCCGATATTCCGCCTTTGCAGAGGACCGACAAACTATAGATTGTTCCTTGGATTTCCAAGAGATTGGAGCTCCTCCCAAAAGTAACAAATAACTTGCTCTTAAACTACTTGAGTAAGGGCATCCAAGCCGATCAGAGTCAGAGTATGCCATGAGATCTGTCCCACCATCCTTTGGTAGCAGAATACCCTGGCCCGAAGTAGCCTTTAAATACCTTGGCTGCCTTCATATGGTTTTTTCATGGGTCAAATACGAATTGGCTCAAAACATTTACCGAGTAAACGATGTATAGTCGGGTGGCTTGTAGGTAAAGCGGCCTTCCAACGAGTCGTCTGGATTCGCATCTACCCTTGGTTCATCATCTTTTGCCAATTTTACGTTTTGTTCCCCGAGACCCTAGAGCCCCACAATCCTTTAATATGTCGAGGGTGTACTTGCATTGACTAAGAACCAAGCCTTCCTTAGTTCGAGCCACTTCGATTCCTAAGAAGTACTTCAAATCCCAAGATCCTTAGTGCTAAACGTTTCATTTAGATGAGCTTATGTTTCGTTGATTTTTGACGCATTATTTCCTAGAATGATAATGTCGCCCACATATATCAAAGCGGTTATGAAAGAATTCCCTTTCTTAATAATGTAAAGGGAGTAGTCCACCTTTGATTGCTTAAAACCAAGTTACAATATGGCCAAAGTGAACTTTTGGTACCAGTTTTGTGAGGCTTGCTTCAATTCGTACGGCAACTGTGACAACAGTCAACGAAACAGGTCAACATCCGTACATAATTCAATTGTTGCCTTATTATATGTGCATATTTAGGCAATTATCATGCATTATACCCCCCCCCCCAGTCTAGTAAAGCCTGAGTTAATAAGAAAACTCAACACAGTACACTTGTTTAGTCATACAACACCCGGACATACCATCAAACAAGCATTGCAAGAGGTTATTGCCCTATAACACATGGTAATACACCCCTAACACATGTTTGTGAACACAAAGATCACCATGGGATATCATTTAACAAACCCATGACACATACGAAACAAAATACATGTTAATGTCGTCATCAAGAGGCATGGAACATAACTAACTCTTACCCTTGTGAGAACGGATGATATTCCTATATCAAAGGCGTATTAGAGACTATTTAATGGACACAATGTACCATCACAACACTATTAACATAAATAGGCCGATTAATGTCAAGTATTGGATCATAGCCAAGCTAATTGTCTTAGAAACTACACAAGCTATACTCACATGTTTATACACACACATACATACGACATTATATACATACACACACATGGACACTCAAAGGATTTAGCATCTTGACAAACTACCCTTTTTCTTTAACCACGGCCGAAACCCACCGAGGAAACCATCAGAGTGAAAATTCACATAACACCTCACACTCTATCCTAGACCCAAGTAATGGACATGATCATGACAACATTGGAAGCTCACCCTTCGGCCGAAGCATGCACAAGTACCAAACCCCTCATGTCACCATCACATGAGGAGTTAAAACCTTCACACAAATGGGAAGAACACTAGAATTAGCAACACCCAAAGCAACTACCCATTCCCTCTTTGCACCTTGACAACTAGCGGCCAACATGAAGTGAAAATGACTTGAGATAGAAGTTTCCAATACCTCACTTTCAACAAGAAATCCACCCCTCTTTCTACCCCTATACTTCGGCCGATCCAAGACAAAAAGGGAAGCAAAACATTAACACAAGTACCATCCCTATACCTTAGAACCTTCCCTACATATCCATGTCTAAAATCGGTTGATAGGGACAAGTGAAACAACTCACCATTAACAAAATTTGTGCACTTCCTCTTGTCCTAAACTCGGCCGCAAGACACCAAGAAAGAGAGATTCCACATGGTTGTCAACTTACACTAATTTAGCAATGAGATAAACTATCTTACATGAGCCTTGCTAGTCAACCCACCACCCTTTTATGATTTCTTGTCCACAATCGGCTAGAAGGAAGGAAGGAGAGAGCATGACATGAAGTTTCATACAAATGGAGATAAAACAAAGATACATACCTCAAATCCTCCATGCAAATTGTCGTTGCCCACATATATATATATATATATATATATATATATATATAATAAGACATAGTGTGAATGCAATTTGATATACATTGATTATTCTTGAAAGAGTTATAACAATACTATTAATATATATTAAACCCATCATTTCCGTTACAACCATCGGAATTCCAGGAGAAGTAATCAATCACCATAAACAAAACCCAACCTAAAACCTTATAAATAATGGACATTTCGCTCAGTTTTAGACTCGCACCACCACCTTAGGCACAAATCCGAACCATCTCCTCTAACTCAATTTCCATTGAACCTTCTGACAACTATTAGTACCAGCGAAAACTTTGACACTGCCTACGCTACTCGAGTCAAAAACACCACCGGCCACCACTTTCGCCGTTGTTTATAAGTTTCGTGACCGTCGCGCAAAGCCTCGTTGTTGTTGATGTCATTTTTGTTTCACGATTTAGCGACCACCACACATCCGGTCATCATCTCTAGTATTCCTTCGCACATTAACGACTATTACGGTAATGATTCATAGATCGTCAGTTTTTTTTTACGTTGAACGTTAATGTTTATTTTCCTCTGTCCGAATATAACCTATACACCGGCGACTTAAACGTATAATAGGAGAGAGACATGCGGAATTTTTTTAAAAATATATATGTATATTCAAGAACATGTATATACTTGTCCTTGTTTTCCTTTCTAGTATTCGCACATACGGTCACGAAGAGGATGACAACCAGATTCTTTAGTATACTATTTTATTTCATTTTGTGATGTGGCCTTATAAAAATGTCACCACAACAACTTAACAACATGTATATTATATTTTTTTATATATAAAACTAATGTTATATTATTTTATTATATTGGTTTATAAATATAAAGGTTAAACTTTCTATTTTCATAAGGATGATGCTCGTAAAAGATTAATTTCTGATATGAAACTTCAAAACGATCATTTTACAACTTTAACGGTTAAGTTTTCATCGCCGGAAAAAAAAATTGTAACCCAAGAATCATATAACCGATGTGGTGTTTGTATATTTATTTCGACAATTATGAAAATATAGGTTCAAGTATAATCATTGATTCACATTAATATCTTGCAAGTTCATCATCACGATCAAGTGAGTATATCTTTCCCCTTTTAACTGTTTTACTACTTTGGGGTGACTCATGTACCTATATATTAATCAAGTTTCAATTTCTTATACTTAATGCAATTCTCATGTGTGTTTGCTTTATGTTAATTGGTGTGTCTATGACTTATCAAAATCATTAACCGCTGGGCGGCCTAGCTTTTCAATGAATAGTACTATGGTATACCCCCTTGAGACTCTGTTGAGAGAATCTTGGTCATTGTCTTGTTAATTCATTATTCAGTTGGTTAGTCATGTGTTAGTCATTATTCTCAGGTTTGGTTTTGAACGGATATTACTTATTACATAATTGCAAATGGTACCGCACATGAATTACTAAAAACTTTTCTACTATATTTATTTAAATAGGGTATGCTCACCAATACAATTTTTGTATTGACCAAATTATTTTGTACATGTTTCAGGTTGTTTTGAGATGCATCCTTTAAGCTTTCAGATTTATATTTAGATTTTGATTCATTGTATTTCTATTTAGTTGGCAGTTAGAATCGTTGTATTTCATTTCAATGTAATAAATTATTTAATCAATGTATTCAAATTTACACTTTAGTCCATGAGCTATTGAACAATCGTCACTACGTGACACCTCAATGTTTCCGCCATCGGTTGGGGTGTTACAGCGAACAAGCACTGAAATACCAACGTGTGGTATGTTTGTGTTTCGCATGGGATGTCAATGCAGGGTGTGACTATGATAAGAAACTAGGTAAGTTTGTGAAGATTCAGAAAGAAAAGAAGAAAACAAAACCGACTTTCGAGCGAGTCATGACGAAAGAGCAGAAGACTATTTTGCGTATCAAGCTAATGAACAAGCAGATGGATGAAGCACGAAGGCAATCCAAGCAATAGTCGAGGGGGAGTTTGTTGATGCACGTTTTGCGACTAATGCTTTTGGATTGTGCATATAAAGATGTTTTGTTGATATCATGGGGGCGAATGTGGAAAAACAGAAGGTCGAATGTAGAAGAAATGGTCGAAGGTAGAGAGGATTGGGCGAGTGTGGAAGATTGATGTTATGTGTGTTGATTCGTTCCATGATGAAGGGCGAAGGTGCACATTCGACCCTTACGGGGGGGCGAATGTGCAGCCTATATATACTTGAAATTTTGTTTTAAGTTTAACTTTTGGTCATTTTGTGTCGTGTGTTTGTCCTGAATATTCTCTCTAGGTTCTAAACCTTCCGTTATTGTCTTATTAACTTGTAAACCGTATTATAAAGATCTATTTCAAGTTAATTAATGAAAATGGATGTTGAAAAGTTGAATTCGTGTGTTTGATTCAATTACTATCATTCACGCAATCGTCACCAACCCGGTTCACTGCTGTAGTTGGACAATAAAAGAATCTCCATAACCCGCCCTTTTTGCGATTCATTAGAAGATCATCAGCAATAAAAGAAGAGGGGACAGTCCTACCTCATAAAGTTGGCTGGTGTAGAGGGATAACGCCCCCCACCTCAGCCATTTCATCCAAAATGGCAGCCCTCCTCTGTTTCCTTAATGCCATTTGGCCCGAGGGGGGGGGGGATTTACCCATTGTGGTCACCATGACGAGCATTAATGGTTGATCTGGTGGGGCCCTCTTTACATCACGCGATTAAATATTTTTACTTTTTCTATTTTTTAATTAAAGATACGTTATTCTATTTCCTAGTAGTTATTGAATGCAGCCCTTGTCTACGTGGCGCTAATGTGGCGCAATGGAGCCCCTATAGAGGCTTCAAACCACACCATCCAGCCTAATATTAAAGAACCACTATATGAAAAAAAAAAAACTTTTTAATCAAAGGCTGCATCTAAAGAAAAATGACACCAGGACCACTTTTATACACTAACATATTGAAACATCAATGATCAATGAATCATACATAAAGTATTGAGTATATGTAACGAATTGTGTGTATACTCCCACATATGTATAATTTACCGCTTAAACAACCAGAGAAATCGGGTAACTCCCATCACGAAGCGCAGGTTACATGCTAAGCGCAAGTTTGTAAACTATACACCCCGCCGCATTACGTGGGCTCTCTACTAGTCCTATAAATACATAGTAATGCACACCTATTTCACTTGCTAAAATACTTAAGCATGGATCTAAATCTGAATCAAATGTTGAAGCTTCTAAGGTTGATTCTTTATTCGTTTATGGTTTTCATTCATCCCATTTTACTAATTATACCTTTTTATACATATAGTTTCTTGGTTTTGCAGATTCATTTAGATGAAAAACATACGGAAATGATCACAAACCAGTAGCCATAAAAGCGTCTAAAGTAGTGCCTAAGGTTGTATTTATTAATGTTTAGTTTTTAATATTAACATGGTTGTTATTTTATGTGGTATATTGTATGTGGTTTTTAGCAAGATAATGATGATAATAGTGTTTGAGTTTATTTGCTATCGTGCAATGTTTAGCCCCTACAAATTTGATCTTCAATGTGAATTTAGTGAAGAGGTAATATCAATATTTATTTCATCTTCTATTAATTTGTGTATTAAATATTTTTAATTTTTTAAGGATTAGATACATGAAATTAATAAAAAGAGATCCAAGTGGCTCTCTGAATGGAAATGGAGTCAAGTTATTAATTTAGACAGTTCTAATGAAAATGAAAAAGAAGACGTATTTGATGATATTGCAGATCAAGCACTAAACTGAAAACTCCATTTTAGATACCCCAAGTGTCAATTTAGAAGCACAGCAGATTTCATGCGGTTCCATGCCGTAGGGTTACGGTGGCCCTGATTAATTGTGTAACTCTTGCATTTAAAGGCTCTTGATGGGAGACTTATGGTATCACTTCTCATTCTAACCGTTTCTGATCATTGGTGGGCGAATTTTGGCTGCAAGAAACTTTGGAGAACATTGCAAAACACTAGTTTTTATGTCTTTGATCTATATGAACAATATTATGTTTGTGTTGATGATTCAC
This sequence comes from Ambrosia x helenae, assembly GCA_030844895.1. Taxonomy (NCBI): domain Eukaryota; kingdom Viridiplantae; phylum Streptophyta; class Magnoliopsida; order Asterales; family Asteraceae; genus Ambrosia; species Ambrosia x helenae. The sequence continues at coordinate 3,713,195 of CM061229.1, forward strand.
CAAGTCATGCGAGGCTAAACAATTGGTAATCATTCATGGTGAAGGTTTCTCTACAACTCTTGTGTGTGTTTTCCTTACATTTCTAGGATGATAATTTAGTACTCTTGCTTGATTATTATGATGTTTGAACAATTGATTGTAGTGTGTTGATTATTTTACCAATTTTTAGTCTTTATCGTTCGTTCTTGGTGTTGCTAACAACCGAGATATCATGGGAAGGATTGGGGTTGGTAATTGATTAATTGGTCATCGGGAAACAACCTTGCGTTAATATAACCCGAGTACTTTGTTCCCTTTTACCACAACAATTGTTTTCACATGAGTTATGTCTATGTAACTCTTCCTAGTTGAAATTCACACATGTGTTTAGAGAAACCGGATCCTTGAATGGTTATTAGCTCATAATCTGAAGAAACACTTCTAAGTTTGAATTGATAATTAGTCGTTATTTTAGTTTAAACCAAAACAATCAAAAATCATAATCATTTACTTTTTATTTAAGTAGTTTAATTGTAGTTAATCAACAAAGCTAGAATTTACACATTTTCCACAAACTCCCTGTGTTCGATACCTTCTTACTACTATACATTAGTTGTAATTGGGAAATTTAACGTGTACCACGACAAGCACGTCAATAAACCAAAGTGGTTTACACGTGTTGTCTTTCTAGGTTGCACACGGTTTATTTTGTGCTGATTCACTGTTCCACTTTAAGCTTGGCTTATATAAACCGGTTTCTTGAGAGTTTTATTTTTGTACACATCACATCTTTCTCTTCTTCGTGCGTTAATACAGCTGGATATAAGGTACATGTTGAAAGCAATGGTGGTCGGTTTACAGTTTCATGTTATGGTCAAGTTATAAATTTTTGTCTGTTACTTTCTGTTAAGAATGTGAAATGGTTGTTCGAAAACCGGTTGGTGTACAGAATGTCTGGCGAAAAGTATTTTCTTCTAGGTGTTTCAGAGTTTGGTGGTTGCAATTTGTCTTTGCTGTTCTTGAAAGTGAGTGTAACACCCCAACCGATGGCGGAATCATCGAGGTGTCACGTAGTGACGATTGTTCAAAAGCACATGGCACTAAAATGTAAATATATTATTGAATAGTTTAAATTGTCTTACATGGATGAAATGGGAAAAATACATAACTTTGAACAAAACATGAAATTTGAAATAAATTATTAAAAGCATGCACTAAAATCCAATGCTATGGAACTAAGATCAAACTGCACCTGAAACATGTACAAAATAAGTTTTGTCAACATATGAAATGTTGGTGAGCATTCCTAGTTTTAATACATATAGTAATTTGGAAAAATGGTATACAATTCAAGTGCAAAGCTACAGTGCAATTATGTAAACTATGTAACATACAAATGAGCGAAATCAATCATGTGACTGTATAATGTACTAAATGAACGGCGGTGTACTTATCCAATAAATGGATAATAACTTAACAATGACCACGGATTCTCCGATAAAAAAGGGGGAGAATCAACCTAGGCGGGTTGTCAATCCAATAGCGCTATTCAATGTTAAGGTCAGCTTGTACAATGTTAATGATTTCACTAAGTACAAATGTATTCTACATGTAATGTCTAAGCATAAAGCACGTTTGTAAGAAAATGCACATAGTACTAGAATTGTATTGTAAAAATGTGAACTTGTATTTGTAATTTGTATAAGTGTACATGTAACACTCCAAAAATGAATAAAAGCAAAACGGGGATAGGAAATACTCACTTTCGCCAAATAACTAGATGACTAAATGAGCGTGAAAATGCGAGCAATCCAAAGACTCAACAACGAAACTAGTCCAATTTAGAAGAAAAGAAACCGAATAAGAAAAATATCCAGCTTCCAATTCGCCAATTACGAGAGCTTTTAATCAAAGTTTCAAATGTAGAAGTAATATACTATAAAAGAAAGGTACGAGGGAGAGTTTAATTGAATTGAAACAATCGATTTAGAGGTGCAAAGTGTAATGGATCATAGGTGGGTTTTTATACTAGTTTTGGATTCAATTAGCCATTAAAATTGGTAAACACCATAAAGTAAGGTTTTATGATGAATTGACTATTGGACTAGGACTTTGACTGTTTGACTAAGACTTTGACTAGGACTTTGACTGGGACTTTGACTGAGACTTTGACTGGGACTTTGACTAGGATTTTGACTGTTTAACTGTCGTAGCGAACCGCGAAAGCTAAAAAATCATTTTTTTCTAATTTAATCAATTTTAAGTTCTGGACTTGTTTCCTTCGATTTCAAAGTTGTTTTAGGACCGAAAATTAAGGGCTTTGGGTATCAAGGTCTGAAACATACGTGCTCGGGTGTAGATGTGAGTATAAAACGTGCATACTTTTACTTATAAAAATTATAAGTTTTATTAAATTGTGAATTTTGGTCCTATTAAAATACGAGGGTTAAAAATGAAAATTTTGAAATAGTTGAGGAACCAATTATGCACATTTATGAAAAGTGAAGGGTGTAGGTTGTCACAGTCTCCCCTACTTTAGAAAATTTCGTCCCGAAATTACTTTCAAGTGAAGGTTTCCATAAAACAAAAGACATTTGTAAAAAGGCAAGTAGATTTTAAGAAATGCATCAGCCATGATTTGACAAAGTTTGAAGTAGTTGTTTAATACCTAAAATAAGAGTTTGAAAATCCTTAAAGTTTGACCCAAGGTTAGAGAATTAAGAGTTTATAACACTACTAGAAAAATACCCCTATCTTGACACACATTTAATGACACGCGAGAATTCATGACACGCAAAAGCGCGTGTCATTAAAAAATCGTCGTCTTTTAAAAAAAATGGTCAAACAATGACACTCTTTTTTGCGTGTCAACAATCTAATGTCAAGATTTTAAAAAACATGACACTATAAGAATTAAGTGTCATGTTTGGTGTCAAATTATATTATATTATATTATAAATTTATCTATAATAACATTTTGAGTAGGGGCTTAACAACAGTTCTTTCATCTTGGCCATTCCTTTTTAATCCAGCGATCGTTGTTTTCCCACGTCCACTTTCTTCTCAATATTTTATTACTTCTCTCTAACTTTATTTCAGCCAGTATCAACTCCCTCATCCTTCTCCTCTCATAATTACACACACATATGTTGAGCTAGAGAGAGAGTAGAGAGCCGGAGGCCGCCTCCTCCTCCTCCTCCGGTGGTCCTCCGGTATTGTTCCATCAACCCAGGCCACCTCCTCCTCCTCCGGTGGTGTTCCATCAACCCAGGCCTTGTAACACCCCAACCGATGGCGGAAACATCGGGGTGCCACGTAGTGATGATTGTTTTCAGTAGCACATGGTATAATATAAATTTTAAATAATTTATTCAAACATAATATCCAAAATATGAAATGATGTCTAAGAATTCAAATACATGATATCAAATAACAACTTCAAAAACTTCAAATAATACTTCAAGTAAAATCCTCATGCTAACTCAAGCCTCAGCTTCATTGTTACCTGAAACATGTTAATTTTGAAAGTATTTTGGGTCAACAAAAGTTGGTGAGAATTACATAGGTTTTTTGATAATAAAATGAATAAAATGTTATGCAATTCATGTGTCATGTCAATCTAGCTCATATGTGAGAACATACTAGAAATAAATCGAGTGCATAATCAACCCTGATGACTGTTATAAAATGATACATACCATGCACTCATGGTCCAATTGAATATGTTATGCGATAACAAACACCCACGTAACCTTTGTAGGGGGCACGTATCCGGGTGGGATTGTCAGTCCAATAGATCTATCAATGTATACCGTCGGCTGATCAATGTTAATGATTATGCTAGAATGGTGCTTACTCTAATCATGCTCAAGACATAATGCAACATAGAAAACACATAGACACATTGATGATTGAATTGCAATGAGAATGTTATAACATGTTTCACCCCAAAAATGGTGATAAATAAAAGGGGCTATGTAAAACTCACCTTAGCAAATGTTAAACTTGTTGAAAAGATGAAATAATAGTGTTGCCCAAAATGATTCCAAATATCACCCTATAATAAGGTAATATATATATATAATAAGTCTAAGTCTAATTAACTTATAAGTGTATCCTAGGGTTTCGATTTGGGGATAATCAATTGTTGAATTTAAATTAAAATGTTAATTAATAAAGGAAAATTTGATAATTAATAAAAGGAAGTCTTTTTATAAAATTTGAATTTTGAATGTACACATTAAAGTGTTTGAAGTATAAAAATAATTTTTATGAAATTATTTCATTTAAAAATAGATTTTTAAATCTATTTATTATAAATAGCCAATATTTAACTTTAATATTCAAAAATACTAAAATTAAAGAATTTCTATTTTAAAAATCATATTTCTGTTCTAAATGATTAAAAATAATTTGTATAAAATTTTGGTGCAAAAATGATGAAAATTGGATTTATTATGATTTAATTATGATTAAATCTAACAAAAATTGATTAAAAATATGAAATAAATGATTTTACTGAATTAAAAATTATTTCAGTAAAGTTTAACTTTATAAAAAGTCAGGATAATTTTTGAAGAATTTAATAAAATTGTTTTGATATATAAATGGATTTTTATAAATATAATAGTATAAAAATGATTTAATTATTATAAATACTAAATAAATGAATTTTTGAAAAATAAAAATTGTGAATAACACTTTTATCTCAGATTAAACAAATATAATTTTTTTGGAATTTATAAAATAGTTTTAATATTTTAAAATGAATTTATAAGATTAAAAGGTTTAATATATATATATATATATATATATATATATATATATATATATATTAGTTTTGTTTAAAAAAAATAAAAGAAGCAAAAAGGGGCAGTAGCCGGGACTCGAACCCGGGTACCTTCTGTATTGAGCCAAGGTCACAACCACTTGGCCTAGGCCGGTGGTTGTGATATTCTCTGTTTAAAAATTTATAAATACGCTATGCCCAAATCAGATTATCCCCAATTTAATACGAACGAACCCTAGAATTTGCAATTGGACAAATCAGACAACTTGAGCCCGATTAATGTTGGGGCTTTTGTTGTTTGCTCGCCGACTAATAAAACCCACAGAAGATCAAGGACTCACAGTGATGAATTGAGTATAATTGCCGGGTCAAAGCAAAAGTCAAACGTTGATCGAAGAAGCTTAATTATCAGTGTTAGAGAATAATTGCAGGTTGAGAGAGAGTTGTGAGCGAGTTGTTAAGCTTCGAAGCACATCTATTTATACTGAGGATCAATGGTGGGTTCAATTGGAAGGTTTGACCCAATTTAAATGTCATACGCGTATAATTAAAAAAATTGGTCAACGATTTGTTATAATTATCGTGTAATACAGGTCATACTAGGCCGGTACTCGTATGAATTTACCATATAAAGATCAATCATGAGTTATTGCACAAGCTTGAATCATACGCGAACCCACAGTTGACTTTCCTTGTCAACTGTGAAGGTTTAAAATGTGTATAAATATAATAGGTGTCCGGGTTTATAACAAGTTGCAAGCCAGCCCAGCTGGTTAAGTGTTTGGTTGGTTTGGGTCGGTCTTGGCGCGGGTTCGATTCCCGGCCAAGACATAATTTTTTTTTATATTATTCCATTGTTATAATATATATAATATATATATATATAGTATTAGGGTTCCACAAATGCGACAAAAATAATAAATGCAACGTATAAGACGAAACTTGACGTTTTTATTAAATACGAACGTGTAACGTACAAGTTTAAATGCGTAATGTTACAGGCCTACAACCCCTCTCATCTCATCTATACATACACCTACCCCGATTAATATTATTACGAAGAGAGAGAGAGAGATAGAGAGAGAGACACAGAGAGAGACATGAGACCGATTGAAGTCAGATCTGAGCTCCGGTAAGCACAACAAAACCCTTCTTCTTATACTGATCTGTAAAAGATGATTCGTAAAGATTAAAGGATGAGTGTTGCTGATAATTGATCAGGGGAAAGGTCTATAAAAGATCACGATGGTAATGTTTGATAAGGTGTGCCGAAGGTGGTTTCAGGTAACTACCTCAGACTACGTGTGGTTTGAATGAAAGGGTGATTTCGGGAATTATATTTGATGCTTCGAAGTGACTAATTTCTTATTCTTTTTCCAGGATTAGAATCCATCAAACCACAGTAGGTTTTTGAGACTTAACAGTTAAATTAAAGGTTTACCTTTGTTCTACTGTAAGATGGCAAATGGATTATGTTATTGAATGTTAATCAGACTACATATTGTGACACATTTTTCCTGCTTATCAATGGTCAGATGCGTTGCAAATATGTATTGACTCACAGGTTTCTTCACTTCCAAGTGGTTGTCTTTGTCGGATATCATGGCTTACTTATGTCGATGATGTTGTTGATGGCAGGTTTCGAGCCTTTTGTTGCGACGATCTGTATCGATGTCGCTGTCACCGACGGTTTGTGCATCTATGCTCTGTCGACTACAAAAGTGTTTTTTTCAATGACCAAAATAGTGGACAGATTGAGTTTTGGTAAGCTTGCTTGCTTATATTCACTTTGTGATTTTTATTTTAACTTTTTTTTATTTACTTTCGGTTTGTGCTATTATGCAAACAATACTGGCCAGTTTGTGTTTCAAATGTAGTAACTAAACTTGATGTTTGTGATTTGAGATTGAAAGGTTTTCAAATTTGGTGCTTTGGTAGTAGCTAAGTTCATTTATTTGAAGAATTTGATTTAAGGTTTTTTTATTGGTGATTCTGCTTGGTTCTGAGCTGCAAAACACCTGTATGAATTATGAGGTATGCTAATTTTAAGTTAGAGGACAATGGTGTAGTGGTTACTGATTTAGATTATGTGCTGACTTTCAATGATGCTTTTGGGGTTTCAGGTGTTGAGTAAATTCCAATGGTGGAAAGAAGACATTAACAAATTAAAGGGGTGCATGTTATTAGGGCCAAATATATAGAGAATTAGATGGAATGGATGAAGAAAATCATCAATTTCAGCTTTCAATTCTTCAGGGGTGGTTTGAAACCAGGTAACTTTTAGTATGGGTCAAATTATTGTTTAATAACCCTTGCAAACCCATTGGCTTTTCTTAGGATTTTAATTATATATATTGTTCAATTCATATTGTTTTGATGCTATAGTGGATTCGTTTGTTTTTTTGGTGTGTTAAAATAATTGTAATGTAATGAATTATTAAGTTTTATATTTACCGGTCACTCATAACTATATTCAAACTATATAAACCACACTTTAGACTATAATTGTAACAATCTGAAAATTAAGAAAAAGGCACCTAAAGCTTATCCGTTATTTTATTGCTATTAGAAGAGTAAATTTGCTACATTTAATTGATATCATATTTTGCAATTTTGCTACATTACTGTTGCTGTTAATAACGAGGTTGTCGTTTTATAAGTTGTTGCTACCGTCTTATTTCGATTCTCATTCACCTTACATCAACAGTATAAACTGTGCTGATGGTTTACTTTTATGTTTTCTTAATTTTCAGATTGACGCAACTTGAAGGCGACATCTTATCAGATTGACGCAACACGTCTTTCATCTCCTCTTTGCATCTCCTCCTCTCTCTCATCTGTTCTGTTTCTACTCTCTCAAACCTCAAGCAAGAAAGTGAAAGAAAGAACAGAAAAAGGGTCTCATACCACTCATTGGTTTGGCCTTCTCCGGTACCGTCTACCTCTTCTTTGCCGTCGTCAATAGGATACAGAGAGAGACAGAAGCGGTGTAAAGAATTTGTACTTGAATAAAAGGCAAAACCACGTTTGCACCGACCAGCTTTACGATCTAAATGCAGGTATGTAACAATCTCAACATTCATCAACAATTTTCGTTTTATGATTACACTAGGATTTTGTTTATCGGTAATTTTTATAGTCATTGTTCGTGCGGTTTGCGCAATGTCTCGGTGCTTTCAATTTCCACCATGGGGATATTAAAAGAAATTCATAACAGATGCTCCTGAATTGCTACATAACTCTATAACTGTTTCACTTTCTTAAAATTGTTTTTATTGTTTTAGTTTTGGTAATATATCAATGAAAATATTGGGTGATTTTGTTTGGTAAATGGTTATAGTTGGAGAAAGAATTATACATCATAGTATTATTCACCAAAGTCACCAGAGCTTTTACCATTTGTAAGTTGTTAGTGGTTTATATGTGAGTTGTGTGTTACTTTGATCCCATTCAAATTTGTGACCACCATTTGTTTGAATAAATTCCCAAGTGAGTTTTAATAAGGATTTTGAATGGGAAGTTTCAATTGATGCATCACGTGAGTCTTGAACTTATTAACCAAGACTCATGATTTCATTACAGGAAGACACCAGGGCTAGCTTCAAGAGATGACACTATGAACCTTAAAAATATTATAAGACGATCTTTCAGGTATTGGATCAAATATAAGATTGACTATAGTATGTTATTCCATTCATACATGATTTGTTACATTGATGGTCAGCTGGATATGTCTTCCTGTCACGGTGGGCTTTCGTCCGTTCCGCCGTGACGTTCTGGATGGCCACTTAGGATGGTGAGAAGCTGATGGCTATGACAAAGTGTCACCACGGGTTTTATCTTCCCTTTTCATACTTTATGGGTTTTGTCTGACTTTGTGTCAGACGTCGATGATGATGACGAAAATTATGTTTGATTTGTGTGTTTTGATCTTCTAACAGAAACTTGAATTGAATTTGTGTGCTTAATTTAATTGTTGTCTCAGGTAGGGGGAGGAGTAGATGTTAACACGGATGCGGATATTAATGCCATTCGTGAAGAGTGGTCTAGTTATGCCGCAACCTTCATTTTCAAGTTATCCGTACGTTTAGTCTAGACTAATGTAATGTATTGACACAATATTTTTGTAACTAGTGGTAGGATTCGACAAATGCTAATTGTAATTTTTTTTTGGTATATATAATATATGCAATTTTATTTTGAAATTTATTGATTTTGTTCTTATAAATATAAATATAAATCCAGATTTATTAGTTATTTTGCAGAATTTTTTTTAGGTAAAAAAAAACATGACATGCAAAATTAGTGTCATAAAGGTGTGTCGTAAATGCATGTCATGAAAGAGTGTCATTAAAGAGTGTGTCATAAATGCGTGTCAAAAAAGCATGTCATAAAGGAGTGTCATAAACGCGTGTCATTAAAAGATGACACGCGCCTGCATGTCATAAACTTTTCTTGACATGTTCTTCCTTGACACTTTTTTGTGTGTCATAAACACCCTTTTATGACGCGCAATGCGCGTCAAGGAAGGGGTATTTTTCTAGTAGTGTAATGAGCAAGATTTGGGAAAAGTATGTAACTGGTTAGGGCAGGGTAGTGTTATAGTAGCTTCCCTTACTTTAGAGAAGTTTCTGACCGAACTTTATTAAGGACGTGCAATAGGATTTCGACTAACAGAGAGTGTAAGAGTATACAAAGTTTGTGTTTTCTGTGTGGATGGTCCAGAGAAAGACTCTAGGAAGTCAAATTGAAGCTCGTGTAAGAACATTCTTATCGAAAATGTTAGCTATTAGTCAACGATCTAATAAAGAGATAGTAATGGGTAGGTTCTTGGTCAGACTCCTAGTCCGCTCCCGCAGTATCGCTCGTGCTTATATATAGGGTGTACCGCAGCTAACCCACCACACTACTGATACTTTGGACTCGTACTGATTGTCTACCAATAGCCTAAGTAGAATCACACACCACCCCCATGTACCTGTAAATCCATGATTGTGTTCCGGACCGTAATCATCGATTTACCTTACACTAGGGTGCTATGCTTTTCCTTAACACTAACATAAGTAATACAAGAAACAATGCGTGCAACCAAAATGTGTTAAGTAGTAGATACTGCTCAAGTATAAGATGCGGTTAGAAGTTCTTCCCCTTTCAGGTTCACCCTTTAACCGTAATGAGATTAATGTGTAAGTATAAGACATGATTAGGGGTTCTTCACCTTTCGGGTTCACCCTTAACCGGTAAATTTTTGTTCACATCATTGGGCTCTAAACAACCATATTGATAAACTCTGAGGATTACACCGTTCCCCTTGGGTTAGAGGAATACTCTGAACCGAGTCGTACATGGGAACTGGCTTAGATCTCATACGAGCTATCAATTAGTATGTTCGTTGGCCATGATGATGAACAAAATAATGTAAAGTATAACAGGGTTTTGCTCACAACAAAAAAAATATGCATACCAAATATGCGTTCATGTAAGTATATAAGTATAGCATAAAATTTCGATTGAAAGAACAGCATAATGTAAATCGAGTAAATCGCACAATTTGCACAAAATGAAAGTAAACAGGTTAAATTAATGCTCAAAACTAGTGTTGTAAGAATAACTACTAATAACTAGTGCGAGAATAGTTGCGAATAACGTGTGAAAATAACTACCAACAAAAGAATAATACAAAAATAATAAGATAATGTACGAACGTAACTATAAATAGAATGGTGTAAGAAAATAATGAAATTTACTGTATATGAAAGTGCGCAGAACAGACGTATAGTCTACTGGTATGAGGATAACCTCTTGGAAACTGAAGAATGTTTTAAGTTCAAAACAAGTTCACTTGAAAAGATTTCGTAGGTACACATTTTCATGTGTTTACGAGAAGTCAAGTTTGAAAAGTGTTATAAGGTATATTATTAGTTGCAAATTCCTCCCGAAAACATATATTGGATACGTCATATGAAAACATGCAGATTTACATTTGATTTCTAAAATATGCAATGCAAGATGAAACCATTTCATGAAGTGTGTGTAAATCTAATGTGTTTCGAAAGACCAAGATTTAAAATGATGTGAAGGTTGTGAATGATCCCAGATGCCTTGACGAATTTTGGAAAATAAAATTTTCTGTATTTAAACATTTCTTTAACTTGTGGGTTGAAAAGTCAGAAATTTTTAATTGTTATGAAATGTTGAGAAAATCGAAGTGTTACCCGTTAAGACTGGGTAAACTTGAAACCTTTTAAATTTTCAAACTTTTACGAAATTTATACATTGAAAGATCATTTATTTGCAGGATCATTAAGGCATCTCTTTGGGCTCATAGCGGACTATTTGTTTCAAGGCACAAGGTGTATGAAAAGTGTATTCTAATTTGGCGAATAGGCTTTGTGAAAAGACTTATAGAATAAGTTGTCAAATTAATCGTTTTAGAGAGTAGTGTACTAGTGCGTATCGTGTAGGTAGGCATTTATGTATGAGTTTAGTCTGACTAAGAAGTTCTAACTAATGGTAGTTGGCTATGGCTTAGGAGACTGGGTGCAGAAATATTAGTATTAGGTATATGAGGATATACTATGACTTCGATCAAGTAAGTTTGTAAACATGAAGGTATAAAACAGGTTGAAATAATAAGTTTGGAAAAACCATGTTCATTTTTAACTGTATGATGACGCACCATTCCTAAAATCAGGATGTGATCAAAGTTAAACACATAGTTTAAAACTTAAGTCGTGGGTAAAAATGTTTTAACGCAAAACGAGTAATACCTTATAGTGTAAAAATCATGAGCATAAGTGAAATAGTGTAAGCTTTAATGTGATAATATATCGAACAAAAGTTTTAGTAATGATGATAAGGGATTCAAAAGCGAATGATCAATGAATAATGGCATATGAAACATCAAGTGATTAAATGGAATCTTCAAATGATAAACAAACATAAATATCAATGATATAAAACATTGGAATTGTTTCTATAGGAAACTTTGACCAACTCAAGTATTTGAAATTTCCCAGTGACATGTGGGGGCGTACTTTAGCCTATAAGTGAATTCTCATCCGTTCCCAGGTAGGTATACGGGTCCCTCGTCTGATTGGGATTTATACGAAATACCAGGCCTAGACAGAAAACTTAGGATACAGGCGCTCACCCTTCCAGATTGCACGTGCCCCATCACTAGTGAATTCCAAAACTTTAACGAGATTAAAAACGAGATGCAAAAATAGATCCTTGAGATGTGGATTTCACTCCTAACTCAAAGATGTATTTCAAAATTGAAAACTATTGTGGAATGAAACCAATTACTAAGTTAAGGATATCACTCCCAGCTTAGTGGTTAAGTTTCTTTTTGAAGGAAATACTCTTTGAGGTGTGGATGTCACTCCTATCTCAAAGATATATTCCTAAGATAAATAACATATAGAGGAGTGAAACTAATCACCAAGGTATGGATGCCACTCCTAACTTGGTGATATCGTTTCGTTTGTGAAATACGAGTGTCTTCTACTCCAAGCAAAATATCGAAAGAATAACGTGAAAGAACCATAGCGAAAATATCTTGAATGAAAATATAAGAATAAAGAGAAATATACACGAGATGACTCGTTAATGTAAGCTTAGTAATAGACTAGGCTAAAAGGCATTCTAATAACCTAATTCCCTATAACCATGGCTCTGATACCAATCTGTAACACCCCAACCGATGGCGGAATCATCGAGGTGTCACGTAGTGACGATTGTTAAAAAGCACATGGCACTAAAATGTAAATATATTATTGAATAGTTTAAATTGTCTTACATGGATGAAATGGGAAAAATACATAACTTTGAACTAAACATGAAATTTGAAATAAATTATTAAAAGCATGCACTAAAATCCAATGCTATGGAACTAAGATCAAACTGCACCTGAAACATGTACAAAATAAGTTTTGTCAACATATGAAATGTTGGTGAGCATTCCTAGTTTTAATACATATAGTAAGTTGGAAAAATGGTATACAATTCAAGTGCAAAGCTACAGTGCAATTATGTAAACTATGTAACATACAAATAAGCGAAATCAATCATGTGACTGTATAATGTACTAAATGAACGGCGGTGTACTTATCCAATAAATGGATAATAACTTAACAATGACCACGGATTCTCCGATGAAAAAGGAGGAGAATCAACCTAGGCGGGTTGTCAATCCAATAGCGCTATTCAATATTAAGGTCGGCTTGTACAATATTAATGATTTCACTAAGTACAAATGTATTCTACATGTAATGTCTAAGCATAAAGCACGTTTGTAAGAAAATGCACATAGTACTAGAATTGTATTGTAAAAATGTGAACTTGTATTTGTAATTTGTATAAGTGTACATGTAACACCCCAAAAATGAATAAAAGCAAAACGGGGATAGGAAATACTCACTTTCGCCAAATAACTAGATGACTAAACGAGCGTGAAAATGCGAGCAATCCAAAGACTCAACAACGAAACTAGTCCAATTTAGAAGAAAAGAAACCGAATAAGAAAAATATCCAGCTTCCAATTCGCCAATTACGAGAGCTTTTAATCAAAGTTTCAAATGTAGAAGTAATATAGTATAAAAGAAAGGTACGAGGGAGAGTTTAATCAAATTGAAACAATCGATTTAGAGGTGCAAAGTGTAATGGATCATAGGTGGGTTTTTATACTAGTTTTGGATTCAATTAGCCATTAAAATTGGTCAACACCATAAAGTAAGGTTTTATGATGAATTGACTATTTGACTAGGACTTTGACTGTTTGACTAAGACTTTGACTGGGACTTTGACTGAGACTTTGACTGGGACTTTGACTAGGATTTTGACTGTTTAACTGTCGTAGCGAACCGCGAAAGCTAAAAAAATCATTTTTTTCTAATTTAATCAATTTTAAGTTCTGGACTTGTTTCCTTCGATTTCAAAGTTGTTTTAGGACCGAAAATTAAGGGCTTTGGGTATCAAGGTCTGAAACATACGTGCTCGGGTGTAGATGTGAGTATAAAACGTGCATACTTTTACTTATAAAAATTATAAGTTTTATTAAATTGTGAATTTGGTCCTATTAAAATACGAGGGTTAAAAATGAAAATTTTGAAATAGTTGAGAAACCAATTATGCACATTTATGAAAAGTGAAGGTTGCAGGTTGTCACAGTGTGACATGTATAAAAGAATTAAATTTTTTTTCGTAAAACAAGGTCCCTTCGAACTGAGTGTTGTAGGTGGTTTGCATGAAAAGTATGCTGTTAACGACAGGTAACTCCCTCAGCTGCATCTAGAGCTGGGCGTCCAGCCGTGTAGGGTCACTGGTCGTTAATGACAGCAGTAGTGTATGTGTTTTGATTAGCGAAACGAAAATCATACCTGTCGGTACCAAAGACCTACATAGAAGTTCAGAAGCAAACTAAGGATGTGTTCAGCATCTAAAGTCCTGTTTTAATCAAAAACCTTTTTCCATACCTGCATAAATTTGCATATGAATTTTTTAGGTTTAACTTTCTTAGTATACATAAATTTGCTTGATTTCAGCTTATGTCAGGTTTATGTATGCAAAATATGTTAGTTAACTATTGACATAAGATAGATAAGTATATAGATAAACATGTATGTTGGGAATCATGGTATCTAATACACAGCGGAAGCGGTTTATATATATTAACAAAACCGGATTATATATACAATATATATTAGGCCGATTTATATATATATAATCTATATATGTTTAATTTCATTAATCCGATTAATGAAATGTTCCCAATCAGGATCTCGGTTAAACGTGTATAAACAAATAAATAATATAAACAATCATAGGGGGTTTAGTATTCAACCTTTGACGACTACACCGGAATTGTAACACGCGGGTTACAACGAATCCTCACTAGTTGGAAGTTCACAACCGAGCACGAACCAACTGAGAGCAACACTTGCAAGAAGGAAGGCGACGATGGTGGTGGTGACCGATTATAGAGAGAAGGAGGCAAGGAGGTGCCAAGTTTATGATAAAACTTCTCCTATTTATAGGACATGCCATTTGGAATATTCTCATAATATTCTATATGCTTTGGAATATTCTTAGAATATTCCAAAGCATATGGAATATTATGAGAATATTCCATATATTCCATATGCCTTGGAATATTCTTAGAATATTCCATAATATTAATCTAATTAATATTAAATCTCTCTAGTTTAAAATATTATTATTTCACAAATAACAATCCACCCACACATGAACTTGTTCTGATTCGTGTACCAACGTGTAACTCTTCAGATCGTACCAGGTCGGGTTACGTTGATTTCGACTTTAATTACTATCGGACATACCATATGTCCAACAATATAAGGTTATGTTATGACTCTTTTAAGGTTATTGAGGTAGTTATGTAAACTTTAGCTGATAGAAAGACACTGGGTCATGTGAACTTGAGCTTACTTTTGACATTAATAAGTGAGGGAAACAATATAAGAGAACTGGATGCAATAGAATGCTTGTAGTTGCATACTAATTGCTGACTGGTAAATTCAAAATGGTTGTTTGATTATACAACATATTTGAATCTATTTTAAAAGAGGCAATTGACGTTGTTTCGATGTGACCCGTGAAACTGTTGACCAAACGCAGAAGACCCGACTCACTACTGATCCTGGATCTGATGAATATGACATTATGACCTGTGAAACTGTTGACCGAACACAGAAGACCCGACTCACTACTGATCCTGGATCTGATGAAGGGCAGATGGCGATAGGGAAGAAGGCGAGGGGGCACATGCTGATGGTGGGGGCATGTACTAGGAGGATGAGGGCTGAGAGGAGTTGGTTCATCGGGAATATGAGTGGTGTAGTGGTTTTTAGGACAGGACTGCTTTCGTGGACTTTTTGTCGTATCATGTTATGTGAATGTTATGTTTATGTTATTTGCCTTATTCTGTTACTTTGTGTTTCTTAACAGCGGTATGAATTTTTTTTGGCTGCGTACAAGTTTACATTTCGGTCGATGTTGACGATGTAAATATGTTTAATATAGGTTGCATGTTTGTTAGTTTTTTTGTAGTTATAAAATTATGCGTGCGCTTCTATTTAGTTAGCGATAAATCTGCAAAGTACGGTCTGTTTTTACAGCAATTAAGTTATGCGTTTGAAACAGTTTCGTAGCAGTTATGTGTGTTTGAACCTGTTTTGGCGAGAATAAAACTGCAGGCCTAGGGCAGTTTGGTTGTAGGCGTGTTTTCGCCTAGGCGCATAGACACTCATTAACTTAGGGGTTTAGACATACTGAAGTTCCCATTTTAAGTTAAAAAATTCTGAACCGTGTTGCCATTAGTTGGATTCGGCTTATCAAACCTTTATAAGACCTGCTGGTGGACCCATAATTACACACCTCTTCTTGAAAGTGTATTGTGTGTAAATGAGTATCAGTTAAATTTTGTGGGACAAAGTATTTACTAACACCCCCTTTTTCAATAACAGAATCTGGGAATCCCGCCAAAAAAAACGACCACCTGTAACACCCCAACCGATGGCGGAAACATCGGGATGTCACGTATTGATGATTGTTCAGTAGCTCATGGTAAATAATAAATTTTAATAAATGATTTAAATAAATTACATACAATTGTTCTAAGAATTTTGTACATCAAAATGAAAAAAATACTAGCTACGCATCTTCAAGCAAGCTATAACCTGAAACATGTTAAGTTTGAAAATATTTTGGGTCAACAAAAAGTTGGTGAGAATTACATAGGTTTTGATAATTGAATAAAGCTTGTACAATTCAACTGTCATGGCAAGTCTAGTCCATATGTGAAAACATACTAGAAGTAAATCGAGTGCATAATCAACCCTTGTGACTGTTATATTGTGGTCCATCCCATACGCTCATGGTTCACTCGACTATGTTATGCGATAACAATCACCCACGCTACCTTTGTAGGAGGCACGTATCCGGGTGGGATTATCAGTCCAATAGATCTATCATTGTATACCGTCGGCTGATCAATGTTAATGTTTATGCTAGAATATTGTGCTTACCCTAGTCATGTTTAAGACATAATGCAACATAGAAAAACACATAGACACTTTATGATTGAATTGCATATAGAATGTTGTAACATGTTTCACCCCAAAAATAGTGAAAAATAGAAAAGGGGCTATGTAAAACTTACCTTAGCAAAATGTTATGTCTCGTGAAAAATAGAATATATGTTGCCCCAAAGTTGCCAATTACAAGAGCTTATAATCAAAGCTTCAATTGTAGAAGTAATAGACTATAGAAGAAAGGTATGAGGGAAAGTTTAATCGGATTGAAACAATTGATTTAGAGGTGCAAAGTATAATGGGTCATAGGTGGGTTTTTATACTAGTTTAGGAGTCAATTAGCCATTAAAATTGGTCAACACCATAAAGTAAGGTTTTATGATGAATTGACTATTTGACTAAGACTTTGACTGTTTGACTAAGACTTTGACTAATCAATTTAAGGAATGTGTTAAGTTTATTTTCTTCTGAAATACTACACAAGATGATAGTTGGCTCAGTTGGTTGTCACTGTGTGTTGGCTGGCTGTGGACGCGGGTTTGAGTCCCGGTCCACACAAAAATTTTTTTTTTGGCAATTATTTCCCTAAAACTATATTATTCAAAATTCATAATATGATTATATAAGCCCGAAAGTGACTCGAAATATTTTTAAAACGTACAAAAGTGTCGAGATACAAATAATTATTAGTTTAAGGTATTTAAAACATATATTGTTTAAAACAATACATTCTTTTTATCAAAAAAAAATTAGGGGAAATTCGCGATGTTACAGTCTCCCCTACTTTTAGGAACTTCGTCCCGAAGTTATTAAAAACACAGGTTTGAGGTTGATTAGGTAGAAATTAAGGCAGCTGTGGTTTGGGTTAAGGCAAGACATGAATTTATAGGTAATAGAATAATTTGTTTCGAATAATTTGGATAAGAGGTTTGAGATGTGAGTTTTAAGGATTGGATTAGGTTCGTCTGAAGTAGAAGAAGCATAAGAATCTAGCAAAATACTAAACTTATGTTTTAAGAATCTTATAAGAAATGCATGAATTGATTGGCTATATGAAAACCAAATGAACTACTAAAACCTTATTAGAATTTCACACTACCTTAACGTACCTGTAAATTCATGATTACGTTCCGGACCGCAATCACCAATTTACCTTACATTAGGGTTTTGTGTCCTTCTATGACTCTAAACACACATGTAAGTAATGCAAAATAACCTTGTGATTGAATCGTTTACAATGTATCCAAAAATGAGTCCAACTGTTGAGTAGGAAAAAGACTTCTACCAGTCAGTGAGTAAGAACCTCTACCGATTGTTGAGCAGGTGCGATAGGAGCTAACCAACCAATACAAACAAGCAGAACTATTTATATACTAACAACTAATAACTATCATGTGTTTATTATGACATTTAGTATGATCATGGTGCTTTGCTTTATGCTTATGTATCTCGATTCGATAAGAATAACAGCTAATAACTATTTTGGCGCCAAACTTTTTCGTATTTTGTTTATTATGCCATTTTTTATGATCATGCTGCTTTGCTTTATGCTTATGTATCTCGTTCAATAACATCCATGCCCAACGGTTGCGCAACGCGCAACCTGGCAACCTACTAGTTTCATTTAATTTATCTTCCTTTACTTTGATTTTGCTCTGGATCTGATACCAATCGTTGCTATTGTGCTATTTTTAGGTTGAATACTTGAAATTGCACTACTGCATGTCAGTATTATTATTATTATTATTATTATTATTATTATTATTATTATTATTAATCTTGGATCTTGAGGATGATGTTACAGAGATAAATATAGAGAGAGAGAGAGACAGAGAGAGTGTGAAGGATATATATATATATATATATATATATATATATATATATAGGGGAGGGTTTAAATAAGAACACCTATCTTTTGTGAGAACCATGAGAACAAATCTCAGCCACCCATTTATAATCCCTTGTATTTTAATGAAAAGGTTAAATTGGTAATTTAAGCACTCCCTATATTATCTATTGCTTCATTATTCACATCATATTCATTTGTTCCTGTAAGAAACAAAGCTTCACATAGACCTAAACCAAAGCAATTCATTGGATTCGTTCATAATCGACCGATTCGTTTACAGGGATTTAGTAATCAGGTATGTTTGATTATGGCTTAAGGTTTGGCTTTACTATTTCTCTCATTCACACCCAATTCATTCTTTTTTAATCAATCAAAGCTTCATCCAGACCTGAATCAAAGCTTCGTCCGATTCATTCCTGATCAATCTATTCGTTTACAGGTATTTCGTAATTATACACATTTGATTATGGTTTAGGGTTTGGGTTGTTCTACTAATATTGTTGAACTTAATTTCATCAATTTGT
Source organism: Ambrosia x helenae (assembly GCA_030844895.1). Taxonomy (NCBI): domain Eukaryota; kingdom Viridiplantae; phylum Streptophyta; class Magnoliopsida; order Asterales; family Asteraceae; genus Ambrosia; species Ambrosia x helenae. The sequence continues at coordinate 3,732,389 of CM061229.1, forward strand.
TTGTAGGTAGTTTGACACGTTTGATTCTAACATTAAAGTAGTGTTCATAATATTGATTTTAATTTAAATTCCAAGTTGCATTGAGTTCGCAATCAGTTATTGATTTTTTACCATGATTTGAGTTCCTCTTTAAGTTTTTAATTTGCCCTAATTAGTTTTTATTTAGGGAATTTCAATTATGGTTGAACCTAAGTTGTATGTGATGAATTATGATTCGAATTGTAAAAGGATTTTTCAATCCCAAGCAAAAAATATATTTTATGTTTTATGTTGAAGTTAACCATTAATAGTAGTATTATGTTTTATGTTGCAGTGAACCAATAATAGTAGTATTGTTCATGAGGAAGGCACAACTCTAGATCTTTGTCAGTTGATAAAATATCATTGTTCAATTTTCTTAATTGTACGTTTTTGATATCTTGTCATTATCTTTACAAAAGTTTAAGTTGACTACACATGTATTTTTATGATGTGTTGTTTCCATTGTAATTTGTAATATCGTTTTCTTTTCTAATTTACACATGTGTAAATTCCTAAGGCTATTTTTACAGAGAAAAACTATTGGCATTGTCTGATCTACACATGTGTGGCTGATTAAGGTGTGAACCAGTAAAGCTTGCTTCTTTTGTTCAAGAAATCAAGGCTGTTAGGAAAAGAGTTTTTTAAGAGTTCCCAAATAACCCAAGTTCTCAAAAAAAGGAGGTGTCTTTAAAAGATTAATCACATATTCAAATCCAGATAATGTATCTGTTGTTTTTTCCGCAAGGTATTAGAAACAGAGGTTATGGTACAACTTATTGTTTAATTTGTTCGGAAGAGGAAGCTAAGGCAAAAAACAAGAAGAAGAATAATAGGAAGTGTGGATTTTGTGACAAACATGGCTCACATGATTCTTAGAAATGTGCTAAAAAAGTCCATCCTTATGAAGGTAGTCATAGTGAAGAAGAGAGACATTGTGACGAAGATAGTGATGATGAATGAAGTTTATTTTTTTGTTCGTTAGTATTAGTGTGAATAAGGTATCATGTACTATGAATTTAAACACTTATCATGTAGATGAATTTGACCTTTTTTTATGTTGGATTTTATAGTTTTATATATTATAATTTTAATGTTCAGATATTAATATGTTTGCGCTTCTTTTCTTAATCGTTATCAAATTATATTTGTGTAAGTGTATGTTTTACACATGTGTAAGTGTTCGTTTTACACAAGTGTAACATCGCAAAGTTTTCCCCAAAATTTTAATACATAAAAAGCCCTTATATATATATATATATATATATATATATTTATTACACCTTTATCATTAATATTATACAAATGTGCCTAAGTCTTTATTTATCCTAACTCACAACTTATATACATACATAAATGTATATAAATAATAATAATAATAATATGGTTCTAAATTCTTTTTTGTTTTCACATACAAGATTTTATTTTTAAATAAAGCCTTGAGTCAAATAGTCAAAGTCCTAGTCAAAGTCTTAGTCAAACAGTCAAAGTCTTAGTCAAATAGTCAATTCTTCATAAAACCTTACTTTATGGTGTTGACCAATTTTAATGGCTAATTGACTCCAAAACTAGTATAAAAACCCACCTATGACCCATTATACTTTGCACCTCTAAATCGATTGTTTCAATCCGATTAAACTTTCCCTCATACCTTTTTTTCTATAGTCTATTACTTCTACAATTGAAGCTTTGATTATAAGCTCTTGTAATTGGCGAATTGGAAGCTTGATATTCTTTCTTTTTCGTTTTCTTCAATTTGGACTAGCTACGTTGTTGAGTCTTTGGGATTCGCCTCGCATACATTCACAACACATTATTCCATTTTTTTACGAGACATAACATTTTGCTAAGGTGAGTTTTACATAGCCCCTTTTCTATTTATCACCATTTTTGGGGTGAAACATGTTACAACATTATTTATGCAATTCAATCATCAATGTGTCTATGTGTATTTCTATGTTGCACTATGTCTTAAACATGACTAGGGTAAGCACAATTCTAGCATAAACATTCATCAGCCAAACGGTATACATTGATAGATCTATTGGACTGACAATCCCACCCGGATACGTGCCTCCTACAAAGGTTGCGTGGGTGTTTGTTACTGCAATATAAACGAGTGAACCATGAGCGTATGGGATGTACCACAATACAACAGTCACAATGGTTGATTATGCACTCGATTTACTTCTAGTATGTTTTCACATATGGACTAGATTGCCATGACACATGAATTGCACAACAATTTTATTCGATTATCAAAACCTATGTAATTCTCACCAACTTTTGTTGACCCAAAATATTTTCAACTTAACATGTTTCAGGTTCTAATTGCTTGAAGATTTGAATTGATGCTTGAAGATGTTTAAAGTTTTATTCAATTTGATGTACAAGTTCTTAGAACAATTGTATGTAACTTATTTAATGAAATTTATTATTCACCATGAGCTACTGAACAATCATCAATACGTGACATCCCGATGTTTCCGCCATCGGTTGGGGTGTTACAGATTGGTATCAGAGCCATGGTTATAGGGAATTAGGTTATTAGAAAAATAATCTAGTCTATAACCATAAGATTTAACCAGTACATGCTTCTTTTACTTGCTATTCTCTATCTCCCTCCTACTTCTTATCCCTACTTTCATCCTTACAAGAAGGCTGCTCTCCATCAGTGAATCTACTCTTAGACTAATAGGATAAAATCCTCAGGTTTAACCTGAACCCCCTTGAGATCTCGTCAAAGTTCTAGATTTTAATAACGAACACGTGCAATCTGGAAGGGTGAACGCCTGTATTCTGAGTCTTCTGTCTAGGCTGGCATTGCGCATATATCCCAATCAGACGAGGGACCCGGATGCCTACCTGGGAATTCTCGGGATGAGTGTTCACTTATAGGCTAAAGCATGTCTTCATATGTTATTAAAATCTGGAATCTTTGATAAGTCAACGTTTTCGTTTATTCGTTTTAATCAATGAATAAATGATTACATTCCTTATATCACCTCATTCATTTCATGCCACATTGAACCTTCATTGTGTCCCTTACAGATCATGTCTCCACGTCGCAGCACTCGCAATAACAGTGGTGGAAACCAAGAGGAAAGTAACAACAACAACAAAAAAAAACAACAAAGGTGTTGATGCCCAATTGGCTCCGATTATTTCCCAACAAATGGCACAACAAATCACAACTCTGGTTTCTAACTTGTTGGCTCAAGTCATCCAAATGAATGGGAACGGCCATGGAAATGGCTTTGGAAATCACGAAAAGAACAGGACCTTAGGCAAGAAAACAAGTATTGTGGCCGCGGTAACTACCGAGAACCAGAAGCGCAAGACCAGGGATCCTAATGTAAACCTCACTACACAAGCTTCTAACAAGAAACCCTATACAAGAAACTTTCCATTGTGTAACACATGCAATCGACATCACCCCACTGTTTCAATGTGTCGCCTGTGCACCAATTGTGGTAGGTATGGCCATCTGGTCAACACATGTCGTGAGACCCCAAACCCTAATACCAACCAACCAACCAACCCTGCTCAGGTTGCTAATCTTGATCGTCCTGGTAAATACAACTATGGTCAATGCTATGAATGTGGAAACCCAAATCATTTCCGTAACCGATGCCCTAAACTAAATCGAGATCAAGATCCTCCAGCTACTTAACAGCAAACCCCACCATTTGAATGATGTCTACTTTTTAATTCTATGTATTGACACTTTTTGATTCAAGTAATAAATTCAAGTATTATCATAACATCTAAGTGCATGCTTGTTTGAATGTGAACTAATTGCTATATCTATAATCATACTTGCTTACTTGTACAACAATTAGTTGACTACCAAACAACCTACTCAACGATTGGTAGAGGTCATCATGTCTTTCCAACAGTCGGGAGAGGCCCTACAACCTGCTCAACAACTGGTGGAGACTATCGAACCTGCTCAACAATCGGTAGAGTCATAAAAGGACGCAAAACCCTAATGTAAGGTAAATTGATAATTACGGTCCGGAACGTAATCATAAATTTACAGGTACGTTAAGGTAGTGAGAAATTTTATCATGGTTTTCGGTAGTCGACCAATTGTATACCTGGTGTTTTTCTTTTAACTTCAGGACGAAGTTCCTAAAAGTAGGGGAGACTGTAACATCGCAAAGTTTTCCCCAAAATTTTAATACATAAAAAGCCCTTATATATATATATAATATATTTTTTTTTTATTACACCTTTATCATTAATATTATACAAATGTGCCTAAGTCTTTATTTATCCTAACTCACAACTTATATACATACATAAATGTATATAAATAATAATAATAATAATATGGTTCTAAATTCTTTTTTTTTTCACATACAAGATTTTTTTTTTTTAATAAAGCCTTGAGTCAAATAGTCAAAGTCCTAGTCAAAGTCTTAGTCAAACAGTCAAAGTCTTAGTCAAATAGTCAATTCTTCATAAAACCTTACTTTATGGTGTTGACCAATTTTAATGGCTAATTGACTCCAAAACTAGTATAAAAACCCACCTATGACCCATTATACTTTGCACCTCTAAATCGATTGTTTCAATCCGATTAAACTTTCCCTCATACCTTTTTTTCTATAGTCTATTACTTCTACAATTGAAGCTTTGATTATAAGCTCTTGTAATTGGCGAATTGGAAGCTTGATATTCTTTCTTTTTCGTTTTCTTCAATTTGGACTAGCTACGTTGTTGAGTCTTTGGGATTCGCCTCGCATACATTCACAACACATTATTCTACTTTTTTTACGAGACATAACATTTTGCTAAGATGAGTTTTACATAGCCCCTTTTCTATTTATCACCATTTTTGTGGTGAAACATGTTACAACATTATTTATGCAATTCAATCATCAATGTGTCTATGTGTATTTCTATGTTGCATTATGTCTTGAACATGACTAGGGTAAGCACAATTCTAGCATAAACATTCATCAGCCAAACGGTATACATTGATAGATCTATTGGACTGACAATCCCACCCGGATACGTGCCTCCTACAAAGGTTGCGTGGGTGTTTGTTACTGCAATATAAACGAGTGAACCATGAGCGTATGGGATGTACCACAATACAACAGTCACAATGGTTGATTATGCACTCGATTTACTTCTAGTATGTTTTCACATATGGACTAGATTGTCATGACACATGAATTGCACAACAATTTTATTCGATTATCAAAACCTATGTAATTCTCACCAACTTTTGTTGACCCAAAATATTTTCAACTTAACATGTTTCAGGTTCTAATTGCTTGAAGATTTGAATTGATGCTTGAAGATGTTTGCATAGTTGTATTCAATTTGATGTACAAGTTCTTAGAACAATTGTATGTAACTTATTTAAATTATTTAATGAAATTTATTATTCACCATGAGCTACTGAACAATCATCAATACGTGACATCTCGATGTTTCCGCCATCGGTTGGGGTGTTACAACAAGTGTAAGAGCCTGTCTTACACATGTGTAAATTATTCGTTGTCACCTATTTGAATCTGTTTTACACATTTGCATATGAATTACACATGTGTAAAGTGTTCGTTGTCACTTATTTGTGTCTATTTTACATATTTTCAGTTGTATTATACATGTGTAATTTGTCCATTTTACTTTCCTGTGTTTGTTTTACATATATGCAGCCTAAACAGTTAATACGGTAAAATATCGGTTATCGGTCAAGGACCGATATTTGATATATCGGTTTTCGCGGTGAGATATCGGTAGTTTTATATTGTGTGTGTATATATATTTGTGTATATATATAATGTACAACACTTAAACTTATATAGTAATAATACTAATAGTTAAGAGGCCCAATAAAAACAATTAAATTCAGATGGGTTTTTGGCCCAATAGAAACCCTAAACTCCTAATAACCCATAACCATATAAAACATAAAGCTGTCAAAACATAAAGTCGTCATGTAGGTTACAAAACCCTAACTTCAGAGAAGAGCAAGAGCAAGACTTGAAGCAGCAATCGACCCCTTCTCAGCCTTTCCTCTGCTCGTTTGCTCCTCTGCACATCAATGGAACCTATATCAGCCTCTCCTCTGCTGCTCTACTCTTCTGTAAGTTTAGTTAGTCTGTAGAAGTTATATAAAACGGGCCAAAAAAAGCTCAAAACGATATCTCGGTTGGACAACCGATATTTTTTATGTGTATATCGGCCGAAATATCAGTCATATCGGCCAATATTATCGGCTCCGATATTATGACCGAGATTTCTAACCGATACAGACCTAAACCACCGATAACCGATATATCAAACCGATATAACCGATATATCGCCGATATTAACTGCTTAGTATGCAGCTGAAATACACATGTGTAAACTGATCTCTGACATATATTTGTGTCTATTTGAATGTATGTAACCAAATTACACATGTGTAAAGTGTTTAAGGTCACATATTTGTGTATGGTTTACATATGGTTAGCTTGTTTACACATTGTAAACTGTTCATTGTCACATGTCTATACATGTTTTAATATACAACGCTTGTAAAGATGCATTTTCAAACGCTAATGTAAATGTGCATTATTCAACGTCGTGTGTTTTTACATTTGTAGCTGATTTACATATGTGTAAACTGTACACGGTCTTTTATTTATGTTTTACATATCTTAAGTTGTATTATACATGTTTAAGTGCTTGTGTTTACACATGTGTATGTGTCTGTTTTACACGTGTGTAAATTGCTCATTGTCATTTATTTGTTTCTGGATTACACATTTGTAGCTGATTTACACATGTGTAAACTGTTAACTAATATTTTTTCCCTATCTAAAGTTATATTGCACATGTTTAAATTCCTGTGTTTACACATGTGTTACGGTTTGTTTTACACATGTGTAATTTCTCACTGTCACTTTTTTTATACCGAATTGCACATTTGCAACTGACATATGCATAAACTTAATTAAAAAATATAGTGTTTATGTATATATATTAAGGATTTATACCAAAATAAGATTACAAATGTATCAAAAGTGTAACTTTTCCAATAAGCCATGTATTTTTTGAGGTACGATATCCACAATTACATAAAAACAAAAGTCATAATCCTTGAAACGGTATGCATGAAGACATAAAAACAAGTCACAACTCAAAATATTAACTGGTCTTTGATTTCTTTTTGTTCCTTCTCAAAATCCAACGCTTTCTTGATCATATCATCCCGGTGAATATTCACTTGTGAAAGTACAATCTTCGCTTCATTTTCCGAGCTTCTACAATTGATCTCTTAAAGTTTTATTTGTCCTTTTCCAATCGGCAGTAGAATGCACCAGTTTGTTGAAATGTTTCTGTTTAAAGTGACAAATTACAAAATCATTAAGTCATTTGTTTTCACTGATATTTTAAACAAATAAACATGTATACTTACACGTGTGTAAATAGCTCACTTACACATGTGTACACTCCTCACTTACCCTATTCTCTGAAAAACTTCTTGCTCTTATCCTTGCAATTCTCTAACTTTTACGACTTCAAATATAGGGTTTTAATACAAGATAAATATTAAGATTACATGATATATTTGGATGAATTCTAATATACACTTAGACATTTCATCAAACACGTTATCTACAACTACTCAAACAAAAATAATCCAACACAAACAGCCCAAGCAATAGTTAGACCTTTAAACTTTCACCAAACACCTCATATGCAACTACTCAAACATGAGTAATTCAACAAAATCAACGCAAAAAATACTTATCAACACCTTATTTGAAACTACTCAAACAAAAGTAACAAACAAAATCAATACAATACACATTTAGACATTTCATCAAACACCTTATGTGCAAGTATTAAAACAAAGAAATCAGAAATCAAATGCACATTACAATAGAACTAAATAGAAACTCGAAAAACATTTGCACAATTGAATTAGGGTTTAGAATAATCAATTTGGGTTACAAATCAGCAATATTAACATCAAATTGCAGTTTTTATATAGATTTGCTATGGTAGTATTACCTCAAGGATTAACAATTTCTTCACAGGAACGATCTGGATTATCTCTTCTACTTCTCGTTGCAAATATGCATCACGAAAGGCATATGAATGGAGTTTTGTGCCGTATTAGGGTTTGGAAGCTGCTGTGTTTTGGAGCTCTTGTGAGGAAGACGATGAAAGTAAGAAGATTAGAAGATGTATGGCCTTTTGGATTTGTGTTTTTACAATAATGCCCTTTTGCATCTTATTTTATGGTTCCCTCCCTATTTAATCCTCCATTCAATCTTAACCCTTAATTAATCATGATCTAGGGATGAAAATGGTTCTTAGTGTTCTCACAAGATTTCATGTTCTCAAGATAACCCTCTCCTATATATATATATATATATATATATATATATATATATATATATATATATATATATATATATATATATATATATATATATAGGGGGGTGGGGTGGGGTGGGGTTGATTTTTAAGGAAAAATTAAAAATTTATTTATTAAAATTTTAAATTGCAGGTAAAAAGATAAAACTAGCCCTGAATTAAACGTCAATTTTTAACTGAGTCAGTGAAAAAAACGAAAATAACAAAAAAAAATTGTACGGAAATGGTAAACTGTAAAAAAAAAAAAAAAAAAAAAAGATTGGTTGACGTGTGATTAAAGACGAGGGTTTGGTATCCATTAATCCCACCTGCATTCAACGTTTGCTCTTCATCATCCAATCCATGGCCGCCTCCACCTCCGATCTATCCTCCTTTTCATCCTCTGATCGTGACCGTCGATCACGCCGCCGTAAAGATAAACATCTCGATAAACACAAAAAGGACTCGCTTAAGATCTCTAAGAAAAGCCGTACCCACACCAAACGACGTCGTAGGCGTAGCCCTTCACCTTCCTCATCTGATGACTACAGGTACCCTTCCCTCTTTCTGTTAAATTAGATAATTTCCTTATGCTACCAAAAGCGCAGGGGCTTGAGCCTAGATATTATTATTATTATTTTTAGGATTTAGTAAAGATTGTTTTTAGAGTGTTTTTGTTATGCATATGTTATAGTAATAATAATAATAGTTATGGGGTGGGTTACATTAGAGCATTACTCCACAAACCAACAATTTCATCTTAGTCCTTATATTTTTCACATCATCGTCATTTTTTACACTTTAAAAAACTCACACCAAACTGTGCGTAGCCACGGACATGAACATCAAAAACGTTTTATGCGTAATGCTTCTGATCCGAGATGGTTAGTCTCCTAATAGATACCTGGACAGTGGGTTAGACTTCAAGAAATAAATATTAGAGAGAAAAACCTTCTTCATATTTCAAAACAATGCTTACCTACATAATAAATACAAGAGTAAATTGCCAAAATGGCCCCTCAGGTTTGGCCCAAAATGCTTGTTTGGTCAGTTATCTTTTTTTTGTGCCAAAAGCACCCCTCACAGATCGAAAATTGCCATTTTGGCCCATATTTAACAGAGTTTCTAACTGAGTATGAAAGTCAGTTAAGTCTCAGGGGCAATTTTGTCCTTTCATCTGTACTTCATCTTCTCCATATAAAAACCCCCAAACCTATTATTTGCTATGCCACCACCTCCAAAAACCATTGTCTGCCCAAACACACACACCTAACTACTGAGAGAGAGAGAGAGAGAGAGAGAGAGAGAGAGAGAGAGATCGAGAGGTACAGGGGCGGATCTCTTACGTCACCACCGTCGACGGCGAAATTCTCCGGCACCGGACGTGATTCGTCGGCGTACATGTTCTATAACAAATCGTCCATATTCATTGAGGTCGGAGATAATACCTGCTAATTGTTGATGACGTTGCAGATCCTGATTTACAGGCAAAAAATCAGGAAATTGTAAGGCCACAAGAGCCGCTTACTTTGGAGTACATAGTTGAGAGGTCTAATCGTCAGGATGCTACGATCAAATATATGATGACCCAACTTGACATTTCGATCAAATATACACTTGGTTTCTTTTGCCATCATATTCACACTTCCCAAAGCCCATGATTCCAGAATTTTTCAAAGCCCATGATTTTGTACCTTTTCCTTATTTTGATGGTCTGTAATTAAATTGATATCATATTGGGAAATTGTAAGGGTGGTTAGGTGGATGTTTCAATACTCAGGGATTTATAGGGGGTTTTGGGAATTAGGTTAGTATGCTTTGAAGGGTTGTTGGAGAAGATGGGTTTTAAAACATTAGAACATGAAATGACGAAATTACCCCTCAGACTTAACTGAGTTTTTCTTCTTCGTTAGAAACTCTGTTAAATATGGGCCAAAATGGCAATTTTCGATCTGTGAGGGGTGCTTTTAGCACAAAAAAAAGATAACTGACCAAACAAGCATTTTGGGTCAAACCTGAGGGGTCATTTTAGCAATTTACTCAGGATCTGCAACCCTGACACCTCAGGATCTGCAACCCTTGATCAGCTGAAAAGGGCAACCTAGTCCGTTTTGGAACAGGTAATTCGATTTGATTGGTTGCAGGTTCATCAAGATCAGCATAAGTTGGAGTCCAAACATGACTATCGGATCTTGTGCTTAATTTGGGAGGAGATACAGAGGTCCTACACAACAACAACAAAAAAAAAACTGCATGATGACAGGAAAGGAATGGAGTAAAAATAACTAACTGATTCACCAAACAAAAATAGATAAATATATAACACAAGGATTAGGATTAGGATTAGGGTTAGGGTTAGGCTGATATATAGAATATTAAAAGACCTAATTAGTATTAGGTATAATTTTGAGGAAGAAAGTGTTAGGGTCTGGTGAATAGCATCAAATACCTTTTGAGATGAGCATGTAGAGAGTTGTTCCTGGTGCGTTTAGGAAGAGGTAATTGAGGTTTATGAAGATGGGCATATGGTGGATTACTGCTGCTGGGCCTTGTGGTTAATGGGGATGGAGATCTATAGGAAATTAAAAATAAATAAGATCCTTATTGGATGGATGATTCAACAAATGTATATATATGATGAAGGATGGAAATATGTACAAGAGTGAGTTGAGTTACCTGGGCGTCCCCAGAAGAGTTGTTGAGTTTTGCAGAAGAGGTGGGGGTGATCTTGTTCTTTTCAAATCTTGAATTTGGTTTGAATTTGCTTCAAACCTAGAGGACAGGACAGGACAGGAGATAAGTGACATACATACATACAGTTGTAGAAGAAACTGAAAGAAGCAATTTATTAATTAAGAAAATAAAGGTAAGTTCCGCCTCCACCTCCCATTCCCAACAAGGCTTGTTGAGTTTTCTACAACATCTTTGTAAGTAATACTATGATGGCCTTGCCCTTGAGGAGGTTTCAGAGAAGAAGCACTGTCACTAAACCTAGAGGAAATCATCTCGCTAATCAGATAATAATAATTATAATAACAAAAAGAATGAGTTATTAGGGTTGGTTATTAAATATACCAGGAAGAAGATGATGGTGGTGTTTGTTGTCTGGAACCAGGACCTGAGTTCTTGTCGAATCCGCCTGCCCACATTTTTTCAATTTCAACCAGGACCCTCCTGCTTCCTTCTTCATATATTTTAGTATTTTATTTTAGAGTAAATTGCTAAAATGACCCCTCAGGTTTGACCCAAAATGCTTGTTTGGTCAGTTATCTTTTTTTTGTGCTAAAAGCACCCCTCACAGATCGAAAATTGCCATTTTGGCCCATATTTAACAGAGTTTCTAACGAAGAAGAAAAACTCAGTTAAGTCTGAGGGGTAATTTCGTCATTTCATGTTCTAATGTTTTAAAACCCATCTTCTCCAACAACCCTTCAAAGCATACTAACCTAATTCCCAAAACCCCCTATAAATCCCTGAGTATTGAAACATCCACCTAACCACCCTTACAATTTCCCAATATGATATCAATTTAATTACAGACCATCAAAATAAGGAAAAGGTACAAAATCATGGGCTTTGAAAAATTCTGGAATCATGGGCTTTGGGAAGTGTGAATATGATGGCAAAAGAAACCAAGTGTATATTTGATCGAAATGTCAAGTTGGGTCATCATATATTTGATCGTAGCGTCCTGGTTGAAATTGAAAAAATGTGGGCAGGCGGATTCGACAAGAACTCAGGTCCTGGTTCCAGACAACAAACACCACCATCATCTTCTTCCTGGTATATTTAATAACCAACCCTAATAACTCATTCTTTTTGTTATTATAATTATTATTATCTGATTAGCGAGATGATTTCCTCTAGGTTTAGTGACAGTGCTTCTTCTCTGAAACCTCCTCAAGGGCAAGGCCATCATAGTATTACTTACAAAGATGTTGTAGAAAACTCAACAAGCCTTGTTGGGAATGGGAGGTGGAGGCGGAACTTACCTTTATTTTCTTAATTAATAAATTGCTTCTTTCAGTTTCTTCTACAACTGTATGTATGTATGTCACTTATCTCCTGTCCTGTCCTGTCCTCTAGGTTTGAAGCAAATTCAAACCAAATTCAAGATTTGAAAAGAACAAGATCACCCCCACCTCTTCTGCAAAACTCAACAACTCTTCTGGGGACGCCCAGGTAACTCAACTCACTCTTGTACATATTTCCATCCTTCATCATATATATACATTTGTTGAATCATCCATCCAATAAGGATCTTATTTATTTTTAATTTCCTATAGATCTCCATCCCCATTAACCACAAGGCCCAGCAGCAGTAATCCACCATATGCCCATCTTCATAAACCTCAATTACCTCTTCCTAAACGCACCAGGAACAACTCTCTACATGCTCATCTCAAAAGGTATTTGATGCTATTCACCAGACCCTAACACTTTCTTCCTCAAAATTATACCTAATACTAATTAGGTCTTTTAATATTCTATATATCAGCCTAACCCTAACCCTAATCCTAATCCTAATCCTTGTGTTATATATTTATCTATTTTTGTTTGGTGAATCAGTTAGTTATTTTTACTCCATTCCTTTCCTGTCATCATGCAGTTTTTTTTTTGTTGTTGTTGTGTAGGACCTCTGTATCTCCTCCCAAATTAAGCACAAGATCCGATAGTCATGTTTGGACTCCAACTTATGCTGATCTTGATGAACCTGCAACCAATCAAATCGAATTACCTGTTCCAAAACGGACTAGGTTGCCCTTTTCAGCTGATCAAGGGTTGCGGGGAAATACCTCTCTACATGATCATGATCATGATCATGACCATGATGATGATGATGATGATGCTGAAAGGTATGGTGGGTATACCGTATATGGCTCAAAATAGCTACTTTTTGGGTACGGCTTGGGCTGGGTGACTGTAAAACTTTTTTCCCATGTTTTATACATACAATCAGTTAGTGCATGATGTAAGATTATAAAATCTCTTATTCTTTTTATACTAAATATAATGTTTGAATAAACTGACTCATTAACATTTCTTTTTCTTCTCTAATAATCAACCGCAGAGAAGCACAAGCCAAAGCGAAGCGATTGGCCCGTTTTAGAGACGAACTTAGCCAACCTGAGCCAAGTGATGCTCTCAATAGAAACAAAAAGACACAACAGGCTGAATCTTTGGGTAATGACAAAAGAAAGTTTATGGCTGAAGCTTCAGATACAGCAACAGGACATTTACGTAATAGCAACTTACAAACCGATGGTGAAGATCAAGATTCATCAACGGCTATCATTGGATATTGTCCAGATATGTGTCCAGGTATTATTTCATGTCTTCTTGTTTTATTAACACATTGTTCTAATTTTCAAAGTTCCAACTAATGGGCACGTCTTGCATGCTTGATATGATTTCTGATAATAACAGATAGCTATTTCATTTTTAGTTGTAAAGAAGCCTCTGTTTGGATAAAAGAGACACACATTTAACACATGGTGTAACTGCCACTGCCACTGCCACTGCCACATAGGCTGTCTAGATATCTGCATGTTCATTATAACCGTTGATTGTTTCCTTTTCCAGTTAGTCCATTAATAGAGCACAAATGAACTATGCATTTAAGGCAAGGGAAATTGGATTTAAATACTTGAAACTATTGCTCGTTAGCCAATATCACCCTCAACTACCACATTGATTACCAATACTCTCAACTTTACACTTTGTTTGTTCTGTTACTCTCATTTTGAAATCAAGGTCAAGTTCTGATGATGAGGAAGTATTTGCATCGTAGTTTGGGGGTGACATAAATAACAAAGTGTAAAGTTAGGAGTATTGGTAGTCGAACTGATAGTTGGGTGTGATATTGGCCAACAAACAATAGTTTGGAGTATTTAGATCCAATTTCTCTTTAAACAAGCAATGCATATAAATACATCACATGTTTTTGAAAACACATTTGATCATGTGTGAGACATCCACTTAACTTGCAAGACGATCGTCACATATACAAATCTATATTTTTTCTTGATGAAGTCTAAAGTTGGTATCATCAAGTTATTAACATATGAACAACATTTAGATTGCCGTTTAAGACATAAAGCAGCAAAAAGCATAACTTGATATCGAATGAGCATAAAATAGGAAACATTAGTTGTTCAAGATATGGGAATTAATTAGTATTTTACAAAATTAAATAGAATCAGGAGGTATGCTGGGCCTACCCTTTACTTAAATTTATCACTTGGTAATGGTGATTTTTGGTACATTTGTGGATTATATGGGTACATCTGCATAGTTTTTATTATTAGTTCGCTATCCAATATAATTGATCTTAAAAGGATAATGATGAACCTAGAATTGTGCAAGAAGTGTGAATCAAAAAACCAAAAACTTCTCTGGAAGCTTTGTTGGCTCTAACTATTCGTTAGATGACTAAAGTACTTCTCTGTTTTTGAGTACGCTAAAACTAATCTGAGCTCTACTTAGGGCTATGTCAATGTATCAATATTCTGGAATTATGAACACCTAAAGTAGTTCATGAGAAGCATGTTCTGGCAGAGAGGACGGTAGTAATTGTTATCTATATTATACATTATAACCTATGTTGAGCATTATCTAATTGGGTTTATGTTTGTCTGTTTGCGTTAGCGTTTAACCTGTTCATGGTTTGAGTTGTGAGACCTGTGTGACTACTGCAAATTTGATCAAACAAAGAGTTGATACCTTGGATGTTATTTCCTTTCTGTTTTGTGTTTTAGTAAGCTTACATGTGGCTAGGTTTTAAACATTCTAAAACATCAGGTCTTTGTAGTTTGATACCTAGTCACTTATTGATCCATCTTTTTTTTTTATTTTGAGGGGCGGGGGCATGAGTTTTCTTAGTCTAAATGCACTTGAAATATTACCGTCCTGGTAACTAGCCTTAGCTGGAATTCAAAAGTATTGTAAGGAGCTTAATGTGAATGATCTTTAACAACCTTATTATCTTACATTTAAATCTTCTGCTTACTGTTTAAGAGCAAGAAAGAGCAGAACGGGAGAGGAAAGGAGATCTCGATCAATATGAACGTTTGGATGGCGATAGAAACCAAACAACTGAATCTCTTGCAGTTAAAAAGGTAAGCGTGTTGGGCCTGCTTTTAACATCGGGTCATAGGGTCGGGTGGATCCACGAACATTTGTTTGTGCTTCTAACTTTTCTTATAAAAGAATCAGGGCGTTAATTATGATTAGAAACACAATATTGTAACAATAGGTATGATCTAAATCTATAAACATGATTTCGATGGTTGTATACATTAATAGACTTTGAGCAACTTTTACCTCTTTGATCTGTCCAGTCTGTTTGATCCTTACTCATTTTTTGGTAAAATTTTCATTTGCTGTTTGAGATAAAACATATCCAACATTGGCCCATTGATAAGTAAATGGGTCAAAACTGCCCTCTTTAACTTTGAGTTCCATTTAGTCTTTTATATTGTTTAATGAACTACAAGGGTTTGGTGCAATTTTCAGTACACTAGGACTGCTGAGAGGGAAGCTGCACTCATACGGCCGATGGAAATCTTGCAAAAGACTATGGGTTATCTTTTGAACTTGCTGGATCACTCATATGATGATAAATTGCTTGGTTTATACAACTTTCTGTGGGACAGGATGAGGGCCATCAGGATGGACCTCAGGATGCAGCATATCTTTAATCTAGGAGCTATAACTATGCTGGAGCAGATGGTTTGTTCATGCATACAACCTTCTAAATCATTTTTCAATTCTTATATTATTTTTTATTGCAATCATAAATTACACATTGTTTATCTATAAGAAAATTAAAATTTGAAGAGAATTTGTTTTGGACATGCCACCTCTACGTACTCTATGTTTTACGTGTTACATTTTGCTTTTGGTGAGATTGGATCGCTGTTTTCCAATAATTTATGCTGTTTCAGATACGGCTTCATATCATTGCAATGCATGAATTATGTGAATATACAAAAGGAGAAGGTTTTTCAGAGGGATTTGATGCTCATCTTAACATAGAACAGATGAACAAAACATCTGTTGAGTTATTCCAGTTGTATGATGATCACAGGAAGAATGGAACAGAAGTTCCTACAGAAAGAGAATTTAGAGGTTATTACGCACTTCTTAAATTGGACAAGCATCCAGGCTATAAAGTAAGCTCTATGCCAACATCTACTATCTCTTTTAGCATATGGTCTTTTGATACTGGTCACTGGAAATCATTTAGGTTGAAGCTTCAGAGCTCTCACTTGATCTTGCCAAGATGACACCTGGGATACGACAAACTGCAGAAGTTCTGTTTGCTCGTAATGTGGCTAGGTTTGTCTACTATCTTATATTAACATTTATATTCTTTTAAGACGTCTCATTATCTATTTTTTGTTTTCTTCTTTCAGAGCCTGCAGAAGTGGTAACTTTATAGCATTCTTTCGTCTGGTCAGAAAGGCTAGCTATCTTCAAGCATGCTTAATGCATGCTCACTTTGGCAAGGTCTAGTCTTTTGCTTTCTTATGCAAATGGTGGCAAGATGGACTTGTGTGAAACGGGTTCAGATATAAATCTTTTGAGTAAAATATTTTAGGAGGCTGTTTGCATTAAAAATTAACCCAAATAGACCTATTCATAATCGTAAGTAATTAAGGGCTGGAAATGGTGTCGGATTAGCGGATTGAATTAATGAACATGAACACTATTAGTGTAACCCATATGTCTGGACTTGTCAAATTGGTTGGCTGGTTTTTAATGGGTTGGTGGGTAGTAAACGGGTTGCAATCAATGTAAATGTGTTAAATGGGTTGGTGTGTATTACTAAATGCGTTAAATGGGTTGGGGGATTGAAGTTGGTTAAATGGATCGACCTATTATATATATTAATTTTGTTAAAGTGGTCAATTGCACGTGATCAGTTGATTAAACGGGTTAAACATGCCAATCTGGACGCAACGTGTTTAACAAGTTGGAAATGACAATTAAAACCTGTTTATTTTCTTGCCATGTTTGTGCCGTGCATAGTTGTTGATAGCGGTGAATCGGCGATAGCGACCGCTATAGCGAATAGCGTCGCGTTTCGGCAGCCTGTCGCTATATTGTGTAGATAGCGACGTCCGACGGGAATTCCGAAGCGAATTCCGGCGCCAGCGCTGGAATTTGGCCGGAAATCAGGAAGAAAGTGGAAGACAGAAAGTGACGGCGGATAATATGTGGGCTTTAGTCTATTCAGGGTTATATAAGTTTTAGATATTTTAACATTTAACCCACTATCTTAACTAGTTTACATTTATTCCCTAAATTTGTAATTTTTTTCTTAAAAAGTGCAGTATAAGTTTGTGTATTTATACAGTTAACCCCTCTATCTTTTTATTTTTTTAAATTTTTTTATACCTTATCGCTAAACACGAAATAGTGGGTGTTATTTCGTCGCTATCACTACGTAGCATATTGGTAGCTTGTTGCTATTGACTGCTATTCGGTATCAACAACTATGGTGCCATGTTTGTAAATTGGTTGAAACCGCCACACCTAGTTTTCCCATTGTGATAAAACTTTGCCACATGGTAATATTCAATTTAATTTTTACTTGTATTTGGGATGAGGGTGACTGATTATTTCAAGGCTCGTATATGTGATGTTGACTCATTTGTGTGCATTGTTTTACCAGTTAAGAACTCAGGCACTTGCTGCTCTACATAGCGGCCTGCAGAATAACCAAGGAATTCCAGTTACCCAGGTTGCCAA
Organism: Ambrosia x helenae; assembly: GCA_030844895.1. NCBI lineage: Eukaryota > Viridiplantae > Streptophyta > Magnoliopsida > Asterales > Asteraceae > Ambrosia > Ambrosia x helenae. The sequence goes on from CM061229.1 coordinate 3,750,533, forward strand.
GTGGCTTGGAATGGAGGTAATATCTCTAAACTGATTTAGATTCAATATTGACTTGTAATTATGGCCTTATGTTGTTTTTAACTTAGGAGGAAAACATGGAAGACCTTTTGGAATATCATGGATTCTTTCTAAAGGAATTTGAGGAGCCATATATGGTAAAGGAAGGCCAATTTCTCAAGGGGGACAGTGAATATCCTTTGAAGTGCTCAAAACTTGTTCATCTGAAGAGATCTACAACTGTTGTTGAGGATGTATTATCTCCTCCTCCTACTCCTTGTTTGATGGAATCTTTGCCTCCAAAAGGTCTCCCGGTTGACGACAATACACAACAAGAGTCACCGGTTGTTCGTAAAGTAAAAACTACCAATGCCATTGATAGCAGCAACATGGCAGATGCTGGAAGCATTTCATCTATTAAAAGTGACACACGACTACATCCAATGTTTAGCACTCCGGTAGTAGTTGCTAGTTTGGGTGAAGATCTTCACCCTCACATGGAAATTGCTAGTCCTTCACCTCGGGATATCTTCAAAACTAGCACCTCCTTTCATTCTCCCAAATCTGTCTCTACAAGTTCCACGAAACCAAGTTATGATAAACGATTTAGGAACTCTCTTGAGAAGCACGGCCAATCAAACATATTTGCGGAGAATATATTTGTAGAAACATTGCCAGATGTACAGCCTGTTGAACAAGACCCAGTTATCCACCACAGTTGTATTTCTGCTGAGGACCTCGATCCTGAAAATGTGATTCAACAAATGGCAAATGAAATTGAAATTGATACCTCTGTAGATGAACAAGTTGCTGAAGCAAAACTTAGGCTGATATTAAGGTACTAGTTTATATTACTGATTTAAATGTTTTTTCATGTGATGCATCTTAATATCTACTCTTTTGATTTAGACTCTGGAGACGGCGTGCTTCTATGAAAAAGGTTTTACGTGATAAAAAACTACTGGCGGCAAATGCTGCATTAAATTCCCTTTCATTGGGCCCTCCGGTGCGCCTCTGTAAAGAAGTACGGTTGTTTTTTCACCATCTATGCTGAATTTTGATCATACATATGTTTTCATGGGTCATGATTATAATAACGCTTCCTATATGATCTTTTTTTCTTTATGAAGCAAATAAAAGTTGCTGGTGACTTTGACTTTGACCGTGTAATGTGCGAGAGATACGAGAAACAAGAACAACTGCGGTCAAGACTTAATGTTTCTGATGTAGTAGCTGCTACACTCGGTGCACGTAACCAATATCCTAATTGCATTTGCTGGAAATTGTTATTTTTTTCTTTGCACTTGGAGGAACCGGGGATCAATCTGGATCCAGCCTCATGGTTGCGCTATAAGCTTATGCCTGAAAATATCAGCAATAGTGATGATGAGTTAGTAGCATCTTTGCCAGGCCTGTCAATATGGAAGAAATGGGATTACACGAAATCATCTAGTGATTTGACATGTTATTTGTCGGTGGTCAGAAATATACAATCTGATGATATAGTTGAAGAAACAGTTTTGGGTGCAAGTGCAGTCATGTTTGTAGCATCTGCATATATCTCATGGGAGGCCCAAAAGATTCAGCTTCATAACCTTGTATCTCTGATTCCTTATGCTTCTTGTTTGCCACTTGTAATCTTAAGTGGTTCCAGCCCGTCAACGACAGTCGAAAATTTGGGGCTGAATCAAATCGATAGATCGAAAATCTGCTCCTTTTCAGTTGTTCAAATAGACGGTGAGGAGAATTTAAGAAAGGCACTGGAGTGGCTGGCAAGTGAGAGCCCGGTACAACCCGTTGTTCACTGTGTAAAAACACGCGAATTGGTTATGAACCACTTACAATTTGATGCTCATAAAGGAAGCCCAGAACATTGCATCTCAGCCATCAATGATGCTTTGGATGAATCCATCAAAGAAATTTGTGATGCTGCAAAGTCAAACCCTGCCAGCTGGCCCTGCCCTGAGATCTTGTTGCTCGATTTCCAAATTCTGGAACCCTATCTGCCTAGGGTAGGATGGAGCTCTGCTTCAAGAATGGAGCCTCTCATTCAAGCGTTAAAAAACTGCAAATTACCAAATAACATATCTTGGTGCTCTTTGACCGGGATTGATCTCCAGAATCAGAAAACACAACTGGAGTACTTGCTGGTGACTTACTTGAGTCCTTTAATGGGATTACCCCTGGCCCAAAAGGAAGCAGCTACTTTGACACAAAATTGCGTGGGTCTCGAGTTGCATGGTTCGACCTATTACCTAGTTCCAAAGTGGATCATCATTTTCCGCCGTATCTTGAATTGGCAGTTGACAAGTCTAGCTAATGCAACTGCATATGTCTTGGAGCGACAGCATATGAGTTTTGAAGATGAATCCTGTAATCTGAAATCACCGTCTCTGGATGAAATGATGCAAGTGGTGACAAGGCCGGGTTTGGAAGATGAATTCAACAATTTGGAAGCAGCGGTTTGTGATCCTCCCCTTGAAGATGAAGCTGAAATGGTGGTTGATGCTTCAGTGATATATGTGGAAGAAGAAGATAGCATTAGCAAGGTGAAGAATGAGAGGAGTTTAAGCAGGTTGCTGGAGCAGTGTAACATTGTGCAGGATATAATAGACAAGAAGTTATCCATATACTTCTAATATGCTTCTGATGATACATACATACATACATACATTCATTATAGTTGGTTTGTTTTTAGTAGACACCAACTCATCTTTTGCCCTTAAGCAAGAGATTTTAAATTCTACTCTTTTTTTGATCCAAAGAAAGACTCTCGTTTCACGCCCATTGTGTTGTTACTCAAAGATTGATTAATATAGATAAAAACGACTAGCGCAAATGTGACTGAATCAGTAAACAAACACACGTAATAACTAAACTTGTAGAAATACGTACGTAGGTGGACGGACATGTTTACCAAATAAATCCCAAACGCTCTTATCACGCAAAAATATGTTTACCAAATGTATGGGGTGTGGATTTCACTTCACACTAAACATACGTTAGGCAAAAATCACAAGGCACGTTCCTATAAAATATTATGGGCACTTTATGCTCATAGCACATCAAGTAGAGAAAACTTGGCTGTCCCATAATAACAACCGAAAATCCGATTACGATGAAGAATCAAATATGAACACACACAAACTATTCAATAAAACCCACTTGATAATTTGCAAAAGATGATTAAAATTAGGGCCCACAAACCTCTAGAATGTGTGTTACCATAAACCCCTAATTCTCACTATATTTATAGCCTATGACAATTAGGCTAATGACATTCAAAACCCTAGAATTTAACTAATCCAAGAAACCTATTTCTGTTTAGGAATAATGAATGACAAAATATATTTATTTAACTATTTTCGATCACAGCTTGAACTTCACTCGTCAAACCTTCACCCGGACTTGTTGTTTCACACGCTAATCCTTTGCCCGATTTTCTCATGTCGGTATATGTGACGACATCGTCTTGGTAACATTGATTTTGTTGGCTTTGATTTATTAATAACATATTATTCTACCCAATTTCACCCACCAATACACCCCTTTAGGCTATTGTTATCAATCTCTTATATTATTTTCATACCCATCAATCTATGTATCTATCTATACTAACTATAATAGAAGAGTCGTGAGTGACATAAAAAAAACCTTAGAAAAGCTGACATGGCAGCTTTAGAGACAGACCAACAATGCCTTGCTTATGTAAAAAGTGATGTCATTCTTCAGCTTAAAATAGAATTAAAATAATAATGTGGGCCACTTGCCTCAACAGCGCTTGGCTCAACAGCGGTTAGTAATAAATTAATTAAATATTTGCCACTTGCTCTAACAGAGGTTCAAACGACTGTTGCTTCTAAATTTGAGCTCCAAATTCAAATTCAAATTTCAAACTCAAAACCCCATTACATAACTATATAAAGGTATCATATCTCTGTCTCTCTCCCTCTCAAATATTTTACCGTTTTCTCTTAAATTCTTAAATCATAATAACAGATGCTTCTCTCACAGTCACATTCAAATCGAAGGATTCAAGTATCAGGTGACGAGATTCTAATCCATCATAACAATAACAATAATACTTATCCGTTTGTTTTCCAATAACCGTCAATCTTTTGTCTGTTTCATTAGCAACCCGAGTATTTAGATCGAAAAAGTTGTTGATTTTGGAAGATTCTTACAATCAGAGGAAAATATTACTTGTATCATTACCAACGGTTGAAGATTCAATGCGTCAAAGTCAAGATAGGTATGTCTTTTGCTTTTTTAAAGAGATTTATGCGATTGTTTAATGCGTCTTAGTTTTTGTCTGTTCAAGTTGTGTGTTTGATTAATTTGACTCATGGTAGATGTTGTATTTTTTGTGAATATTTTACCGTTAACAGCTACAGGCGTTAGCTTATGCAATCAAGTGTTTTTCTAGATGTTGTCAGCCAAGACATTGATTGCGATTATGCTTTTACGTCACTATGCTTATCTTTTGAGGAAGAAGTTTGCGATTACTGCTGTGTAATGGGGTTCCCGCTGTTGTAGTTGTCAACATGTATGTTTGTTGAATTTGTTATTTCTTTAGGTTTGTTTTCAAGGTTTGTTGTTGAAGTATAACCGTGAATCTTTTTGTCTGTTCTATTAGCAAACAGAGTATGTAAGGAAACACCTTGAGTATGTTGATCTATCAAGGTTCATCTTTTTTAAGATGCTTTTGAAGAAGTAAGAACCTGGTTAACGCTCTGAATCTTCTAGATGATACAAAGAGATCTTCCCAAATCGTCCAAAATGAGTGAGAAGGTTATTCCTGCAAGAGAAAACACCGTTAGGACTCGCCACAGGATTGGGGGTAATCCTGTGACCACCCTCCGGCGTGAGAATAAGTATTGTTTTCTAGTAAAAAAGAATGTAGTAATGATAATTGAGATAGTGATGATTTGCTTTTACCTTTCATCCTCCTTTTATAGCTTGCTGTTTTGCTATTAGTCCGTTCTTTTTGCCAAAGGAGAAAATCATTGCCTGATTGTTTGTCCATGGATCTCGCTTTCGTCTTGATTCCATTTGACTATCATGTTGACCGCTTTGACTCCTTTAAATTGGGTCTTTCTTTATTGGGCTTGAGTTAACTGTGGTATGGGCCGGTTTGACTTAACTGGGCCCTACCTCGTCAGCTTTCATTCAAGGTTTGTTGTTGAAGTATAACCGTGAATGTTTTTGTCTTTTCTATTAGCAAGCAGAGTAAACACACCTTGTGTATGTTGATCTTTCAAGGTTCATCTTTTAAAGATGCTTTCAGTCAGAGAAAGAAATATGTCTTGAAGACTCATAGCTGTGTAAAGACATGTTATAATCAAAGTTGATTTGAATGTATTAGCAAGATCACTTGCAAATTTTCTAAAGATTTGTGGTTTTTTTAATTAGAAAATTGTATTGGATGACAGTTGTTTCATTACATATGTTGAGTTGCCAACAGATCTTTCTTTTAAAATACATGTTGTCATTTATAAGTTGTCACACCCTCAAATTTTCACTTGCGGAGTTTTACCGCGAGGCGCGTGGCACACAAGGATCCAAGTCAACGGTCACAACGAACGACAACTATATGTGAAAAGATACGTAAACCAAACCATGCAATAGTTTCAAAGACTATGATTCAAAACACAGCGGAAGCAAATTTAGTTTTACAAAACTGAATAACGATGAGACATAAGTTTAAAGTTTAACAATCCAAAACGTGAAACATGATCCTAGACGCAAGTGCAACTCCGTGCGCCTAAACTCGATGCTGCTACCTTAGCGACCTGAGAAAACATGCCAAAAAGATGTCAACATATAATGCTGGTGAGTTCACAGGTTTTAAGTTCACAAAACGTTTCAAGCGTAAAGAGTTTCATCTCAAAAGTACCAAGTGTGTAAAACCTTTAAGTAAATAACAAACGTTCCCTTACTACTACGATTGTGTTGCTGAAACCATTACTGACAAGCGTTGCTCAAAGTGCTGCCCATGTTTAAGTGCCAAGTGCCAAGTGTCAAGTAGAGACAATATGCACCCGCCCGGACTCCCAACCGTCGAGTGGGGTTCGTCACGCCCAATAGATCTATCTACATTTCCCCCGTTGTGCCCCGCACATTCATGGTTTCAATAGGGACTTTGGGTTGCATCGTATAGTAAATAAGTGCCAAATGCCAAGTGCCAATGTTTAAAAATGCCAAGTGTCAAAAGTGTCACATCTCTCAAAAGAGTTACATTCCCAAAAAGCGTCATGTTTCTAAAAGTGTTATGTTTCCAAAAGTGTTACGTTCCATAAGAGTTACGTCTTCAAAACATAATCGTTGCATTGTTAAAACGTGTGCATGTTTCTCCCCCGAGAGAAAAGAGTATAAAAGAGGGCCGTGAAACTCACCTTAAAAGTGCGCATTCAGATACTTAGAATTCCAACACGTGTATGATGACCCAACTTAGTGACAACCTATCAATGTGTTTGAATAAGTGTATTGACTACTAACCCGAAGGTTAACTAGTCCCCGATTGTCCAGATCTTGACTACGTGTGTTAAAAAGTGCGTTTAAACGTTAACCGGACATACCATACAGACCCAACATCCGTTGGTGACCCATTACATCAATTAGTCATGCACATAAGGTTAACACATAAGTTTCAAGTATAAAACACTTAGTTTGCATCAAATATCGCATATACGAAGTCGTAAGGTCGAATTGGGAGTTTCCTGTGTTTGGTTCGCCCCCAAGGTGTAACACCCCAACCGATGGCGGAATCATCGAGGTGTCACGTAGTGACGATTGTTCAAAAGCACATGGTACTAAAATGTAAATATATTATTGAATAATTTAAATTGTCTTACGTAGATGAAATGGAAAACAAATACAAAAGTCTGAATGAAACATGAAAATTGAAATAACTTATTAAAAGCAAGCACTAAAGTCCCATGCTATAGTACTAAAATCAAACTGCACCTGAAACATGTACAAAATAGGTTTGGTCAACATAAGAAATGTTGGTGAGCATTCCTAATTTTAATACATACAGTAAGTTGAAAAAGGTATACAATTCAAGTGCAAAGCTATAGTGCAATTATGTAAACTATGTATCATACAAATGAGCGAAATCAGTCCTGTGACTGTATAATGTACTAAATGAACGGCGGTGTACTTATCCAATAAATGGATAAAAACTTAACAATGACCACGGATTCTCCGATGAAAAAGGGGGAGAATCAACCTAGGCGGGTTGTCAATCCAATAGCGCTATCCAATGTTAAGGTCGGCTTGTACCATGTTAATGATTTCACTAAGTACAAATGTATTCTACATGTATTGTCTAAGCATAAAGCACGTAAGTAAGCAATTGCACATAGTACTAGAATTGTATTGTAAAAATGTGAACTTGTAATTGTAATTTGTATAAGTGTACATGTAACACCCCAAAAATGAATAAAAGCAAAAAGGGGATAGGAAATACTCACAGTTCGCGTAATAACTTGAGACTCTACCGAACAACGTGATATGAATTAGGATTATCCTAAAGAATTAACCTAAAGAATTAGATAATTGGTAAGAGAATGAACTTAGGGTACAAGTAGTTCTAAGGTTCCTAATTTGGGGATAGATAATTGTTAATTAATTTGTTAATGATCTAATAAATAGAAAAAATTAGAAAAATTAATAAATAAAAGACTTTTTGTAAAATTTTGATTAATGATGGTTGTGTTATAATGTTGTAGATATGAAAATAATTTTTATAAAATTATTTTCTCAAAAATTGAATATTTAGTATATTTATTTCTATTTGTCAAAGATAAAATTTTAATATCTAAAAATATTAAAATTTAAGAAATTCCAAATTAAAATTTATATTTCTGTTCTAAATGGATAGAAATAATTTATGTAAAATTTTGGTATAAAAATATTGAAAAATGAATTTGTTATGATTTATTTATGATTAAAAATAACAAAAATTAATTAAAAATATTAAATAAACGGTTTTTCTGGAATAAAATATATTTCTGAAATACTTATTGATCTACAAGTTTAAAATAATTTTTGTGGGATTTTATAAAGTCGTTTAGATATTTTTATGGAATTTTAAAATTATAAATGAATAAATTTGTAATATTTATAATATATATTAAATGAATGATTTTTGAAAATTTAAAAATTGCATAATGAACTTTGTCATCAGATTAACGTAAAATAATTTTTATAGAATTTATAAAGCATTTTTAGTATTTTAAAACTAATTTAAAAATTATTATGTTAAATATATAAATAACAAGGGATAAAAAAATGTTGTTGTTTGTGAGGATCGAACCCGAGCACTGGTCCGGTTCGTGTTTTATTCACAAGCCCAGCTCCAACTGGGCTAGACCCTAAGAACGTTTTGAATCAGTTTCAATTAATCATATAGTCTGTTTAGTGCTTAGTTTTATGTTACAAAAGAAAATGAGATGTAAAACGCTTGGGACTGGGATCGAACCCAAGGCAGATGCGTTTCCCTACTGCACTACCACCAACTGATCTACATCAGTTTTGGTGTTGAAATTTGAATAAAAAGAAAAATTATACAGAATCGTTATTATATCATCTTCCCCAAATATACATGTATCGAACCCTAGCTTATCAATTAGGCAAATTATCAAACAATAACCCATGAAACCATAGGGTTATTGTTCGTATACTGTAAGTGAATCAAATTAAAGCGAAAATTCAAACTTACAAGATGAATCTGAGATCAAACGAAAAGTCAAACAACGAACTTCTTGCAGATTATTACTAGGATTTAGTAGAAATTGAGAGTGGGGAGATGGATTTTGGCACATTTAGGTTCTAGGGTAGGCTTCAATTTATAGGGAAAGCGCAGAAATGGAAGGTTGAATTGATTGGTCAATCCGGGTCAACGTCGAGCTAATTCCAGCTCATTATGAGCTGTAATTGAGACCAGTAAACGCGTTTATGATTAAGGGTTGATTATAGTTTCCAAAAACAGTTTTTAAGTGCGTCGAATTTGAATAATCTTGTCGGTGGGTCAGGTTTGGCGTGCGTCGGGTCGCGAAGAAGAAGCAGTGAGCTTCTAATCTTTGCAGGAGTTGATAAAATTAATTGGTGCCTAGCTTTTCCAAACAAATGCCGTGTGGTCCAGTGATTTGTGTTGAAGTGTATCAGGCTTCTGACTCGGGTTCGAGTCCGGTCGGCTTCAAACTTCCATATATTTTTTTTCGCTACAAGTAGGGGAAGGGAAACAGAATTTGGGCGGGTGTTTTGGGCCTGTTGATGTGGGCTTAGTCTATGTTGGTTATGGGTAGATTTGGTTGGGTTATGTTAATGGATTAGGATAGATGGTTTATTTAGTATAATGTTTAAAACTAACATTATTATTATTATTATTATTATTATTATTATTATTATTATTATTATTATTATTATTATTTAAAAGAAAAGAATTACGACAACGATGCAAGAAACTTTTATTATTAAATCCAAAGCTTCGAATTACAGGGATTATAAATGTAAATAAATGAAATGATAGGGACTAAAGTCGGACAAAAGATAAAATGAAAGGTGACGGATGTCACACATGGGCTTCTGGTCCGACCCATGGACCCTTGGTTCAACCCTCATAATGTTCATTCAACCTATTCATAAGTTCATTTGACCTAACACATGTTTATTTGACCCTAACATATGTTTATTCGACCTTAACATAGTTAATTCGACCCTAACACGTGTTAATTCGCCCCCGGGCACCCAGATTCGACCCCAGGCACCCACATTCGACCCCCAGACACCCACATTCGACCCTATGGGGCTACATTCGACCCATTTGAGACACCTTCGACGCATTTGACCCACATTCGACCCTTTTGAGCCACATTCGACCCTACGAAGGGTCGAATGAGTTCCACGTTCGACCCTTTGCTGCAGAACTTCATAAAACGCACCAAAACGCATCTAAACGATCCGAAAACATCACGAAACATCACTAATCACAGCAGCAAACTATCATTAACATATTCCTACAAAACCCTACCAATTTTATCCCGAAATCCGTCCGCTTTACAAGTTACCCGAAATGGAAAATTATGGAGATGTCACATCAAACGCATGCAATCTTTACCCAATTAGGAAACTTTCTGAAATCAATCAATAATCAACTTAATATACTTAGATTATCATGAACAAGAAACCCCCAATCATATCCCTGTCACTATCATCATGAACAAGCCCTAGATCTAACCCAAAATCCCCAAAATGAGCAAAACATCATCAATAATCAATTGTAACGTATCTCAATCATAAATCATCATCCATAACAGTCCTAGATCATTGTTATAACATCTATACAACAATTAATCATCAAATAATACATAACACCACATCAAACACCATTAACACATGTTAATTTGTATGAAAACTCATTGTTTATGAATAGGTTTTGTTTAGAAAGATGTTAGGAAGGTTTTTATCCATGAAAACATGTTTGAATCAGATCTGGACTCTTGGGGTTTAATGATAACGAATCAAAATGCTTTAAAAAGGATTTAGGATGAAGAACACACCTTAGATCTTTGTTTAGAAGATGTTTTTATGTTAGATTATGGAAAACAAGAGCAAAAACTCCTTCCTTAATGATTAAAGTTGCTAGAGAGTGTTTAGAGGCGTTTAGGGTTTGTGAAATGGTGAAAAATGACAAAGTGTGGTATTTATACTGGTCCACGTTCGCCCCTTGTACAAGGTCGAAGGTACCACGTTCGCCCCCTGTACAAGGTCGAATGAACCTTTATGTTGTTCTCCCCTTACAAGTTCGCCCCCACGCTGGGTCAAACCAAGGTCTATGCCAGGTTCGCCCCCACGCTATTGGTCGAACCAAGGCTTATGTTTTCCAGATTTTCAGTTTGTCGTGTTTAACGCATTTTAACACATCCTAACATATGAACATGTAATCCTAATCTATGTTTAACATATATTGTATGTGTGTGAAAGGATCGATAACAAACAAAGATTGATCAAACAAGTTAGTTTCAGGTGCGGAAACCCTAAAACTATCACAAAATAATAATCAAACAGATTCAAACACACAGATCATCATTTTCAAACATTTCATTAATAAAACACTTGTTTACACGTTAGAAATATAGATACAATCAGGTATGAACGATAAACAGGTTTAACAAAAACACTAGAGAGAGTTTCTGAAAGTGGAGGGAATAATAATGATCAAAAGTTACATTCAAAAATCAAACTTGTCTATTTATAGACTGCACATTCGCCCAAATTGTTCATGCGAATGTGCAGGTTCGCCCACATTGACTGGTCGAACCAAGTTCTACTATAATCTAAGTTTTCCTTCGTCCAAGCTGCTTCCTTCGCACCAATTAATCTTCCTTCGCACCTATTAAAACTCTCCTTCGCACCTTCGCCATTACCAAAACATATTATGTATTACAATCCAAAGCTTTAGTCGCACTTTTGCATCTACAAACTCCCCTCGACTATTGCTTGGATTGTGTTCGTCGTTGTTCGTCCATCCTTATGTTCATCAGTCTGATGTGTCTTTGAATCTGCTGTTCTCTTGTCAACACCGGTTCATGAAATTGCTTTTGCTTCTTCGTTTTCAGCTCTGGCACCTTTTGCTTCTCCACAAACTTTCCCAACTTCTCATCATAATCACATCCAGCATTGATATCAAACGCAAAGCATAGAAATACCACACGTTGGTATTTTCTTGCTTGCTCAGCATCTTTTGCATCTGAATAGATAGGATTGTAGAATAGCATGATAATATCCTCATGTGAACAGTTTATCAACCACATGGGATCAAAGATATGCACTTTCTTGTAATTCGTCTCTCCATCCTTCAACACGATTACGGCCTCTGCAATCTTCCAATCATAATACCACCAGATGAAATCTTTGGCAAAGTGTTGCGGAATAGGCATCAAAGGAATCTTTTTCAACACTTGCGGTGGTTTGTATTTTAAAGTCACCTTGGGCATACAGTTATCAAATCAATATCCTTCTTATGAACAATTCGCTTTAGATATTGTGGTGTAAACAAGTCCCATTTGGTTCGGCTTTCCCTAGTCATCTTTTCAGCAAAGTACGTAATCTGACTATTTGACGCTCCCGTTAGACGGTGACGACAAATATCTCTGATTGCCCAATACGGAAGGGTCTTCAAGTGATGAAACTTGTCGAAATACAAGATCCCCTTCTCCCACTTTACTGCGAACACCTCAACTCCTTAACAAACTTCCAGGCCAATGCACGACCTTTGAAAATCCTATTATGAAGTTTGTAAAAGCTTCCTTGAATATCAGGTTTCGGACGATTATTTTCCTTTTCTTTCAATTTCTTTAACAACTCTTTCAAACTTTCTGACTGCTCGAACCGTGGCTTGTTATGCCCTTTAAAGATTCATCTTCAAAGACTTTGCTCTTTTCTTTTGCTAGCTTCTCGGCATGGTTTAGCAGTTCATCTGAGAAAGAAAATCCACAATCTTGATTTGTCCTGAAATATTGTGGATACTCTTCGCTCGTAATATCTTCCATTTCGACTTCCTCGAATGCAGGAACATCACGATCATCCGAATGATTCCAGCTTCTTTCTTAGGAATCTTAGGAATAAAGTTATCTGCAAGTAATTTCCAGCGTCTTGCCTACTTGCTTTGCTAAACCTTCAAGAATCTCTTTCAAAATAGCCGTAGAAACTTCCCCATCTCAAGATCAGGTCATCATACTCCAACTCGAATAGTTTATTGTTCGA